>PITA01021372.1:0-32865 GCA_004023965.1 Spilogale gracilis
GATGGATGGATGGATGGATGGATAAAGGGAAGGATGGATGGATTGGTAGATGGATGGATGGGTGGGTGGATGGAAGGATGGAGGGAGAGATGGGAGGGATGGATGATAGATGGTTGGGTCAGTGGAGGGAAGGAGAAGGGGATGGAGTGAGGGATGGAGATATGGACGGATGAGTGGATGGATGGATTGGTAGATAGATGGATGGGTGGATGGAAGGATGGATGGAGGGAGGGACAGAGGGAGGGATGGAAGGAGGGTTGGATGAGTGGATAGATGGAGGGAAGGAGAAACAGAGGCATAAATGGATAACTAGTGAATGGATAATATCAAAGAAAAGAAGTCTCAAAAACATACTACCAGATGTGAAAGTCATGAATGACCTGCCCAGTATGTGCCAGCTTTCCCCCACACAACAGTGCACAGCGGCCACTAGAGTTAGGAGACGAGAGGGAGTCACAGTGAATTCATGACAGCGTTTGCCTCTGAGGAGAGGGGCCTGGGCGTGAGTACAAAGGAAACTCTGACTTTATCAGGAAAGTTTTAATCCTAGAATTAAGAAGTGACAGAACGCAGGGCACCGGGGTAGCTCTGTCAGTAAGTGTCCAACTCTGGATTTCTGCTCAGGTCACGATGTCACGACCCAGCCCTGCACTGGGCCCCACACTGGGAGTGCAGCCTGCTTAACATTCTCTCTCTCCCTCTCCCTCTGTCTCTCCCCCCGCACCCCTGCTCATGCACATGCTCTCTCTTAAAAAAAAGAAAAAAGTGAAAAAATGCTAACCACTGTCAATTATTCATGATAGACACACTGGTATTTACATTATTCTTTGACTTGACTTGTATTTTTAATATTCTTATACTAAAAAAAAAAACAAAACAAACAGCATCAAACTAGATGTAAGGTACTTCTCAGCCTCTTAGGGGCCTGGTTGACAGGCCTGCAGGCAACCCTGCGCCTCACTACAGGGCCTTCAAGTTCTTGAAGGAAGAGCATCATTGTCATCATCTCTTGTCTGGCCCACTGGGTCCTCTTGACTTTTCTCCAGGGCAGAAAATGTGCCCATGGTCATGTACAAGCAATTTTCTAATTCAGTCCAGAATCCCAAACCAATTTCATTCTGGGAGCCAGCGAGCAGGCAGGAAAGAGCGCATTCCCAGACGGGGAGATCGAGGAACAAAACGGCAGCCTGGAAGACAGATGCATTTTCTGATGCAAGAGATCTCCACGTCGGTGTCGGCCGGGCTGCTGGGCCACGTGTGAGGCCACGTAAGGAGGATGTTCAAGGCACCAGCGCGGCAAGTGTTGGTCTCGGGGGAAGCAGGCAAGGAAGAAACCGTGGCTCGAGCGCCTGCCCGCACTGAGAGGGAATGTCCTGCGTAAGGAAGCCATAAGGGCGGAAAGCAGGTGTGTGGCGGCTGGGGGCTGGGGGCTGGGGGTGCTGGAAGCCGGGGACTGACTGCTGATGGGCAGGGCTTTCCTTCTGGGGTCATGAGAATGTGCTAAGATTGTGGTGATGGACATACTCCCCTGGGAATTTATTAAACCCATTGAATTGTATACTTTTAATGGGCAAACTGTATACAAAGGGAATTAGATCTCAATTTTTCTAAAAAAAAAAATCTTTTTCCCCCTATGCTGAGAAACTATCAAGATGCAGGCATCACATTTTAGAACTTTTTGATGCAAGAGGCATCTGGGTGGCTGAGTTGGTTAAGTGTCTGCTTTCAGCTCAGATCATGATCCCGGGGTCCTGGGAGGGAGCCCCACGTTGGGCTCCTGGCTCAGCGGGGAGTCCACTTCTCCCCCTGCTGTTCCCCCTGGCTCATGCACACTCTCCCTAAAGAGTAAATAAAATCTTAAAAAAAAAAACAAAAAAACAAAAAACCATTTACTGGGGCGCCTGGGTGGCAGATCAATCGGTGAGAAGCATCTGACTCTTGGTTTCGTGATCTCAGGTCATGATCTCAGGGTCCATGTCGGGCTCCCTGCTCAGCAGGGAATCTGCTTCTTCCTCTCCCTCTGCCCCACCCGCACTTGTGTGTGTGCACGCCCTCTCTCTCATATAAAGAAAGAAATCTTAAAAAAAAAAATGCCAACACCAGTCACAAGTAAGGACCCTTCGAACAGCCAGAGCACACCGTGGTCTTCAGGGAGTTAACCTCTCGTCATCCAGGGAACTGCTCCACTGTCACCCCCTGCCCCGACCCGCTGGAGGAGAGGACACAGAGGCCTTCCTCACGAGACATTGCTCCTTCAGACACACCGGCCGCGGGGGCACCGGCTACATGAGACAGAGCAGGGGCGCTGGTGGAGAGAGAGATGCTGGCCACTCCGTCACCGAATGCACACCTGCGTCCGGGGAAGGCGGGCTGGGGACAGGGAAGCAAGGGCCACGAGGACACCCCGCGCAGGATCAGCAGGGCATGGTGGGTGCACCGTGTCAGCATCTGATCTTCACCCTTGAAGCAGCAAGAGCTCCTAGGGGAGGTTGACAGGATGCGGGAAGCGGGGCTGACGTAGCAAGAGGTCGCCTGGGGCGCTGTGTGGGCTCTCCCGGTCCAGGGGAAAGATGGCGGTATGGACAGCACGGTCACAGACACAGGTGAACTTTATGGCTTGTAAATTGTGCCTCAATAAAGTGTTCTGTGTTTGTTCTTTTTTTTTAATGAAGTTAATCACTAGTTGAGAGAGGGAACAGCAGTGGGACCAGACGTGGGGATCAGAGAGAGGAAGGGAGGGTCCCAGCATCCCTTCCAGGCAACATGAGTTTTCACTGAGCAGGTGTCACGGGAGAGTGAGCCCCGCCCCGGGATGGGAAGTCAGAGCTGGAGACGTGCCCGTGGCCGTGGCCGTCCCTCACTCGGACGTGGTAACAGAGGCCCCGGGTACGGGAGGAGTAAGGAGTGGGCCCCAGAACTCCAGAGCTTAGCATGAGAGGTGAGTAGAAGGTGGAGGGGTCCCGGGGCAGAGGAGGGATTCTGGAAAAGGGCTCTGGTTTGGGTGGGAGACGAGTCCCTGGGGGACAGGGGCCAGGGAGCCAGGCCTGGCCGGCCCATGCCTCCCCCAGCATAGCCCCCACGCCGCTCAGCTAACCAGGGCCAGGACGCGGCAGAGAGCAAGGCAGGGGATACCGGACCCACAGACCCTCTGCAAAGACGGTCCTAAGACAAAGCCTCGTAGAGGGGAGCAGGAAGGTGACTCGTTCCCAGAACCCTGGACCCCACGAACTCCTACAAGAAGACACACAGCGCTCACCTGCCTGGGCGCCAAGAGAAAAGTTAGTGTGTGTCCACCAACGTGCTCAAATGGAGTTTTTCAAGGCAGGAAGCCATTCCTGCCCAGGCCTTCCAGAGCCTTCTGTCACGATGAATGGTCTCCTCAGAACAAGAGATCAAGAGGGAGTAGCAGGGGCTGGATTCTGAGCTACCAAACCAGGAGAGGGGCTCAGAGATCGCCATGAGTAAAACCTGGGGCAGGAGGAGGTGGGACCCCTCTGTCGCTGGCGTTCTCCTTTGATCCTCAATGCTACGCGGAAGGCCAAGGTCACCTGGAAACCAAGCCCGTCTGACAGTCCGTTTGGAAGCAGTGAGAGGTGGAGGGACGCCCCTGTCTGCTGCTGTGTGTGCAGCTGGGAGGCGGGCCCAGCGAGGTCGCGGCAGGCTGCTGCTCTGGGGGGGTCTGAGCGTGGGGGGGGACAGATGAATGGCAATAAACTGTCTTTGAGGGGGTCAGGATCACAGCTCAGATGCTTCCTCCAAAATGAAATACCAAAGACACGTAATAAATGGAAGCATCAGTAAAGCAAAGGAGGAGAGACGCGTTCTCCCAAAGCACCAGCCTGGAGGCGGCCAGTCCCCGCACCTCCGTGGGTCATGGTGGACCCGACGGCGTTGGGGGCTGCCGAGCAAATCGGGGCCAAGCCCTGGGAGAGGGTGGGCACAGGGGCTGGTACCGCGCGCGCCCAAGGAGGCCCCATAACGGTTCCACCCGCCTTCCTCGTGATGGGCCGCGCGGGGCGCGTCAGAAACCGGACCACCCCGTGCTCGGGGCCTGCTGCTTCCACGTCCCTCAAAACTACAAATAACGGAAGAACTGTAGCTTATATTGAATCGCACACATGCCGCTCACTTAAAAGGCCCGGTTTGCTGACCCGTTCTGCGCCTGACCCCACACTGAGCCCTCGGTGAGTGTGCGGTGTGTGCGTGTGCCGAGCCCGACACGGCCCCGTGAGCCCTGACTGGGATGCGCTGGGGACAGAGAAAGGACAGCCTCCTGGCTCCTCAAGACACTGCCCTACCCCCCCCGGACGGGCGGACACGGGGGGTGACAAACTGGCTCTGGGCAGGATTCCAGGGTCCGTCTCGTGTCTCCGGCTCCGGGACTCAACCTGGCAGGGCCCGCACACAGGAACAATGGCTGCTTTGTCGCTGGGGTTCCTCCTCGTGGGAGTGCTGGTCTCAGCCCCGGGGGCTTTGTTTGTCTTCACAAAGCGAAGAGAGGTGATCTTCAGGTTCCGGAAAGAATTAAGCTCCTGGAAGCCGAGACCAAACCCCTGGTGGCCTTCATAGCTGTGGCCCAGAGAGCAGGTGTCTCCCCGTCGGTAATTCCCGGCAGGTTCCCGAAGTGTCCGGCACCGTAGACAGAATCTCCCACGGCAGCCACAGCAGGAGAGGTCACGGCAGGCCGGGGTGGGACGCAGGCTCCAGGCCAGCTCCCGCAACCCCGACCCACAAGACCCTGCACCGTGACGACTTCTCCGGTGCCCCACGCAGGACATCTCAACAGCAACGATGGCAAAACGGTCTCTCTGTCCACTGTCAGTGGTAAGCGCCCTCGGCTCTGACCGAGGGGACTGACCGAGGTAACCAAGCTCAATGGGCACTTGCTGCCCTGGGGCCCCGGCTGTGCGCCGGCTCGGCACTGGCTCACTTCATGCCCGCAGACGGGTCCCAGCTCGAGACCTTTTGGTGCCATTCCCCAAAACACATGGCGGACAGTGTGGGGACTGACTCTGAGCCATCTTAGATGCACGCACCCCCATGCCGGGCCTTCTGCAAGGTTGCCCGTGGCCACCGTCCCCGGTGACAACGAGCCAGACAAGCCAGCAAGGCCACGAGCGAGCACAGCCAGCAGCTGCTGGTGGCAGGTTTGGAGGCTCCAGGCTGAGCACCCCAAGCCACCTGCTTCTCCCCGGTCCCCTGGGACTAGGAAGGCGTCTCTGGGGGCTTGGGGTGGGTGACATCCCGCCTCCTCATCCATACTGGTTCCGCGTTGTGCTCAAGCCCAGAAGGACCGCTCGCAGGAGCTGCCCAGCTCGGGCTGTTTCACGAACTCAGGGAAGTAACACACACGAGGACCTTAACTGAGCATCCGGTCCACAGAAAGCATGCAGGAAGTTCTCAAAGGACGTGCTGGCGTCGATCGGGGACCCGAGATTTCCCACAGAGGGACTGTATCCACTCGGCATCGGGACGGGGGGAAGGCGAGGAGGGCTCGCCCACACACGGTCAGAACAACAGAGAGAGAGCTGCCCCCGCTGGGCCAAGACAGCCCAGAAACAATGAAGGTGTGCGGCGGGAGGAGAGGAGGCAGGCGGAAACCAGACACGCACTCAGCGGGAAAACACCCAACCTAGGTAAAAGAAGGAAGATCCACAAGAAAAAAAGAAGAAACCACAAAACCTGGTAAAAAACACAACAAAACACAACAAAACAAAAAAACACAGTGACTCAAAGGAATGATGGTGGAGACGAGGCAGCACAAAGCTGCGGCCTCACACAGAAAAGTCCGACTCGCCCATCAGGAACTCCGAGGGACAGACCAAACGGGTCCAGGGGAACACAACGCAAAGGAACGCGCGAGAACATCACGGAGGACGACGAGGAGACGCGCCGGGGATGGAGGCAGATACGGAGAAGCCCATGGGTGCATGGCCGCTTTCCCTGAAACACAGAACCCAACCCTCAAGCCAGAAGGGGCAGTGTGAGAGAAACCCTTGCATCACCTCCTCGAGGCTGGTCCTGTGCCCTCGAGCTTGGTCTCTGCCCCGCCCGCAATAGGAGCGCAGTAAGAGGACCCAGGCACCAGGAGGCGTGCAAGGCACAGGTGATGGGAAGGAGGGAAGGGCGGGCAGGTGCACGATGGTGGGACGCACTGCGACGGAGCCTACCGTCTGCTGTAGGTCGTGGATGAGGATACGGATGACCAGCGTGTTGCCCTGGCTCTCCTCCGTTCTGGCGGCGCTGGGCTTCTCGGCCGTGGCCCGGATGGTGTCATAGATGGTCTCTTCCTTGGAGCTGTCCGACTCGGACCCCACGGAGTAGTCAGAGAAGCTCTGGGCCATCTCGTCCTCGCTGGAGGTCGGGCTGCGTGGCATGGCTGCCCTACGTCTGTAAGGAGGGGGGAAGGAACACAACGGGGACATGTGAAAACTGTGCACAGAAACCCAAGGCTCGGTGGAGACTGGAGTCTCAGGTTCACGGTCCTGCACCTGCTGGCGTGACAGCCGACAGAACGGCCAAGAGTGATGCCCGGGCCTCCAGGGGCGGAGAGAACACAGAGCCCGCCTCTCCGGCTGCTCTCTGGAGCCTGGACCAGGAGACAGCCAGGGCCAGGACGGGGGCCCGCAGGCTCTGCCCCCCGAGCTGGGAAACCCATATACACAAGGAGCCCTAACCAACCATGGCCATGACCACAGCATACAGAGATCCACCAAAGGGCCGCGGGGACAGTTTGGAGCCTTCCAAAGCAAGAAAAGAAGCTTCCTTCTGTTTTTCTTTGAAGACAGAGCAGCAGGAATAGAAGAAATGCAAGCTTCGGGTCAGACTTGTACTGAGTTTGCTTTCATAAGCCTCTGCCTCAAACACAGAGCGGTGATGGGGAACATGTAAAAACAGAACAGAAAGGCAGAAGGAGATGGTCCCGGGGCCCAGGAGTCTGGCAGAGTCCGAAGCCATGAGCAGGCTGACTTGGGGGGGACTCTGGGGAGCCCAAGGGTCTCTGGAAGCTGGGGGTGAGCTTTCCCACCATCAAATCTAGCAGCGGTTCCCCAGCAAAGACCAGCTCAGGCACCGAGCACGGCTGATCGGAGGACACAGCTCTGGAACGTGCCGCTGAGTGACATGCTCATCTCCCTGGGAAGGGGTCAGCAAAGGTCAGGATAAGAGCCGGCGTGAGCCGGGGAGGCCGGGGGCTGGCAGAGGGCAGGGCGTGCCATCCCAAAGCAGCAAGTCCATTTCTATGTGAACTCTGTAAAGGAGGTCAAGACCCCGTGTGCATGGAAAGTGGGCAGGGGTGTCCCCTGCAAGAAAGGGCTGACCTGAGCAAGCAGGGACGGAGGCCAGCCCGACTGCTGAGGGAGCGCCCAGCTAAGTCAGGCGTCCTCCCACAGAGGGCACAGCTGCGAGCGGGACTGAGTCCCCCACACGTGGAGGACCCCAAAACAGAATATCCAATGATTCACAGGAGGGAGGGGGGGAGGAGCTCACGTGTGCACCTGCCCCAGGCTCCAGGCCCAGCAGGTGCTTGGCTGAGCGACCCCCTGCTCTCCTGTTTCGTGACCAGGGGAGGCTCAGGAAAGTCCCAGGTGGGGGGCAGAGTTCACCCAGCGACAATTCCGTGTTCGTTACGGGAAAACAGACACCCCCTGTTGATTTCCAGAGTTCTATTTAATGACAGCCAATGCCCGCCGGAGCTGGGTCAGTCCAGGGGTGCCAGCAGCCATCGGGGGCGCTCCCATCTCTACCCCAGACTTTCCTGGGGTCACCAGACACCCAGGTGCACACAACACTTAACAAAGCAAAAGACAAGACCGTGACGGCATCAGGGACTCCCTTGCTGCCAGGACGATCTCCACCGTCTTTGGGAAAGGGGCCAAGATCGTGGGACCCAGACAGTGGTTAGGCCTGTGTAGGGTTTCACATGCCTAACCTAAAGAGTACACACGCAGACCCAGATTTCTGGTTTATGGGGACCATCAAAGCTTTCTGATGGTGCAGGGGACGGCCCCGCGACACCCGGGACAGGAGGAAACTCCAGCAGCCACTGCCCCCACCCAGCGGGCCCCCTCCAGGTCCACCTCAGGCTGGCCTCCTCGGCATCGGCCACCTTCCCGGTGCTCCCACCGTGCGTGAGAGAGCTGACAGCAGATCCTTCCATTCACTCATGCCTCCGTCCCTGCAGACCCCCGCGAGGGGGCACTAGGCCAAACGTCCCAGAAAGATCATCTCCATCACCCAGGAAGACTTCTTTTCTTCCAGTTGAAACCTCCAAAGCTAACCCCCGTATGATTCTGAGTCAAAAGGCCAGAGCCAAGGGTCTTTCCTGTATTCATTGCCAGATGCCCACACGAGCTCAGCTTCATGCCTTCCCAACCAGAGGAATGCAGACTTTGGTGAGGGTCGAGACAGCGGTGGCTGGGGGCAGGGTCTGGCTGCTCCCGGCTCTGTCCCAGCAGCGCCCCCCCCCCAACCGGGCAGCAACGGCCAGCCACGTGCTCCTCCCTGCCTTCACCATCCACTCCTGCAAAAATAAGCAGCTGGCGTAATTACACAGCGTACGGACACACACGCTCTGTAACGTGTAATACAGTAAGAGCAGCCATATAGAAACACTATGACGATGTGTGATTATTTCTATATTGTGTCTAATTACAACGTTACAATAAATAATGTTCATGTGTATGCTACAGAATTGCATACACATAATTATTTGCAACTTCATCCCAGGTTCCAAGGAGGCGTACCCTCTCGAACACTGGTGCTTCATCATGGCAGCAGACGTTACTTGGGGAGACTTTAAAAACACACACCAGCACCAGAATTTCTGAACGAACTGGTCTGGAACACTGCCCTGGGGACCATAAGGGGAAGCAAGCGCCACTGAGCTTGGGCTGTCCCTTCAAGAGCTCAGCGGGGACACAGGCTAGAGCCCAGGGGTGCAAAGATGCAAACCTGCCTTCTCCTGGGCGCGAGGGGCAGCGGGAGAGGCACAGTGCTCCCCGCCTCAGCTGTCAACATGGGCAGAGGCATGCAGGCCATCGCGCGGGGGGCCTCCGGTGGCTTCTTCCTGCCCCACGGGGGTAAGTTGTCTCAGAGCACCCTCTGCTCCAGCAAAGAACCCCATCTTCCCTCCTCACCGCCGGCCTGGGCCTCTCGGACCCAGCAGGGACCAGAGGGGACAGAGGGGACACAGCCAAGGTGGCCTCACACTCACAGGAGGGGGTCCCTGTCTGATGAGGAGTAACCTGTCAGGGGAAACCAGGCCCAGGCGGAGGCTAACAAGGCCATTCCGGGCACACCGGGCCCCCGAGCTCTTCCCACAGAGGACGGGCGCTGGCTCCAGAAAGCTCACGATCAGGGCGGCACGGGCCTCAGTGTCTGCATCTGGAAGATGGGCACGTGGCCAGCCGCCAGCAGAACGTGGCACAGCGCAGGCCCCACCACATCGCGGCCGCGCACATCCGAGACGATCCAAGAGTAAACAGGTTGCTCTGAGCCCCCAAGTTACTTCCTGGAGGACGCGCACAGGCCAGGCCCTCCCTGCATCCCACCCCCGCCTCCTAAAACAGCACCTGCGGCCTGAACTCTAAGAAACCCACTGCTCCCCATCTACGCCCGCCCTGGCTCTTTGTCTCGAAAGCCCTCCACAGCCTTGATGTGATCCGTTTCCAGGGTCACCTCACTCAGGCACCATTTCAGGGTCCGTGCGCACATGGGCTCGTTTATTCACCGCCCCCCAACACTGGGGGCGCCATGGGCACTCGGTGGACAGGGAGAAGCAGGCAGCGGGCCAAAGCAACGGCCCCAAGACAGCCAGGCAGCACAGCGAACTCAACCAGAGCCCCGCCAGCAGACCCCGCGCAGCCCCTCCCAGCGGCCTGGGGTGATGGTCACAGAGGGACGTGTCTGCCACCGAAGTGCAGGTAAAAAAGGTGCCACTGGATGGGTCCAAAGAGGAAAAGGGGGCCGCCTGCACACTGGTCCTTTGCAGGACAGCCCAGGAGCTAAGGCAGAGACCCGAGCAGAAGGTTCTGACCTTAATAAGGGGCTTGAGCAATGAGATCAGCGGACTCATGGGAAAAGCAAAGTCCTGGGAAAACATTTAATTATTAACTCCCAGGCAGGACTGCCAGGCCGAGGGTCACCAGGGCCAGGTGAGAGAGAGGGCACCGGCCACATCTGCATTTCAGATAAACCACGAACACATTCTATTCTATTTCCCAAATGCTGCATGGACACACTTACAGTAAGAAAGTATTCACTGTTCGTTCATCTGATCGTTCAAACAGACCTGGGTGTCCTACATTTTGTCAGGGGGGAACGGAGGGACCATACAGGGAGGGGGGGCAGGCAGGCTCCGAAGACAGCCGTGCCACGAAACCCAGCCCTCCTCGGGAAAGTCGGTGCCAGGTCAGAGGCGGGAAGGTTACTAGCCGCCCCTAGCAAGCATTTCGGCCTCTGGGGGTGACGGTGGGGGGACGCGACAAAACCAGAGGTCCGTATACAAAATACGATGACCCCCAGAACACGTGTCTCTCCCCTGCCCGGCCCGGGGTCCCTCTGAACAAGGGAAAACAAAGGAATGCTAGAAAGGGCCACACACACAAAGGCTCCACGTGCTATGGCTGCGGCACTCCGGGAAAACACAGAACCGGTCCAAAAAACACAGCATCTTAAAGATTTTTATTTATTTTATTTATTTGACAGAGAGAAACACAGCCAGAGAGGGAACACAAGCAGGGGGAGTGAGAGAGGGAGAATCAGGTTTCCCGCCGAGCAGGGAGCCCGATGTGGGGCTCGATCCCAGGTCTCCGGGATCATGACCTGAGCCGAAGGCAGTCGCTTAACCAACTGAGCCACCCAGGTGCCCCGAAAACACAACATCTTAAACTGGCTCCGAGCCCCCTCACACCTCAATGGCAGGGGCAGGGGCGGGGGGACAGCGAGCTTTCCCACTCACCGCTTCCACCGCCACGGTGAACACACCAGAGCCGACCTGGGACATAAGGCGCGTGAAAACAAAACAAAACCGACCCAAACCACGCACCTCCCGGCCGGAGCCGACTCCATCAGGGTCAAGCTGCAGGCCCCTGAAGGTTGCAGGTAGAATGCAGCGATCCTATGGGCTCTGTTTTAACACACACACACACCTGGGGGGTGGGCGGAAAAGGGCACTACGGTGCAATCTCCCAAAAGCACCCCACGTCTATGACACCCTAGCCACAGGACTTGGTGACTAGTCACTCACATCGTGTCCTCAAATGTCTGTAATTCATTTATCCTCAAAGCAGGGGGCTGCTTGGGGTCTGCGCACAGACACCGAAACTCGGGGCCGGGGGGTCCCCACCGGACCTGCAGGAACTGGCGCGGAACCCCAGAGGTGCCCGGGCTGCCACACGCACGGTCCACACCACGGACATGGGGCTGCAGCGAGCGGGGGGCAGGGGGACAGAGAACGGCAGCCCGGGAAGACGAGGGGAACCGCCACCCAGTCGTGTCATCCTACCATCTCTGTAAGCACGTCCTGAATAAACTCCCTGCCATCTGCCTCCCGCCACCTGTCAGCACTGCCGCCCGCTGACCTCGTCCCCTGGTCCCGCGGGATCCTTCCGTCAAGCCTGGGGCCCAGCTACACTGACCCTCCCTCCTCTTGACTCAGAGCTGGGGCCAAACCTGCCCGTGAACCAGTGGTCCTCGGCCACCGAGGCCCAGCTAGTGCTGAGAAGTCTCATTCTGATGGCGGGCATATAGTTACCATCATGCCTTTCTATCTTTCTCTGGGGAGATAATGTGTTCAATTTAAAGCTACTTTTTAAAAACCCAGTGATGATGACCTAAGGTCTGTCCATAACGGTCTTTCCAACACAAGCCCCTGATGAATCAAGTCTACTCCAAATTCTGCACGGGGAGAAGAGGCCGAGGGGTGCCCAGCAGAGTCCTGGTCATGGTGGATGTTTCTGGAAGGGCCAATGCTCTCACAGGAATGTGGGCAGAGAGGGTCACTATCACTCCTGACTTAGAGATGAGGGGCAGCCGGTAGGGCACATAGCCCCCCGGCCTCCCTGAGGCTTCGAGAGAAGGACGGGACAGGCCCTACATCAGCAAGGACAGCGGAACTGTCCTTGGAGCCCCGCCCCAGAAACCTCCAGGACAACCCACCCAATAGGGGAAAGCAGGGTGCAGCCCAGGGAAGGGAGCCCAGGGACCTCGGGCCGATTCCCCCATGAGGGCACCGAGCACGCCCCTCTCCGACAGGAAGGCTGAAGGAGGCCAGCAGGCGGAAAGCAAGCTACTTGCACTGATTTATATATTTGCATATATTTAACGCACTGACCTTGACTCCGACAGCAGTCATGGGTTCACAGGAGGCTGAGCTGCCGGGCCAGGGTTCCCACACGCTCCCTCTGCCCCCACTCAGTGAACAAACGTATTATTGTTCAAGTCCTTCTTCTGGCAAGCTTCCTGCGTTTTCTCCCTTGGACCCTGACCCACCAGGGAAAAGTTCAGCTAGCTCCTGGTCGCTGGCTCTCACGGACCGCTTCCACTAGGGATCACAAATGAAATGTAAAATCCAAATAGGGTTCCATGGCCCGGAGAGGTAGGGCAGCCCGCAGAGTCAGGAGCTTGGCCCGGGCCCGGTCCCTAGCCGGGCTCCCCGCAGTGACCTCCGGCCAGCAGGGCCCTGGGGATGTCCCGAGAAGGCAGCATGGCCCGGGTCCTCCTGCACGCTGACCCGCCGCCAGACAAGGCTGGTGGGAGGCTGGGAACCCCAGGCGGCTCCAGCTCGGAGAGCGCTGTCCGCGGGGCCTCGCACGCGGTGGGCACACCTCCTAGGCGATGGGCTCCCAGCGGCCGCGTCCAATTACCAAGTCTGGGAAGTGGGCACACAAAACAAAATTACAGAGCTGCGGGAGTTCTAGGGGGAAAGTCACAGAGATCTGAAAACTAGCAGGTGTCGGTTTAAGAAAATGTTTTTATGATCTCCCATTCCGCGCCGGGCTCTGACCTGCTTTCAGGACCCCGCCCCAGCATCAGACACTCCGGGTGGGTGGGCCTCCCCCCCCCCCCGGGCCACGTCACTGGCCCGGGACACCTGCTGTCGGGGTGCAGCTTACCCCGTCCTGCCGCCCCCTGTGATGACAGTGTTTAAACTTAAGCTGGGTTTTCTTTAATCCCTGTTACCGCCACGGCTGTGGGAACCCAGGGGTCCTCTGCACCCACGACTTTGGTTTTCCTAAGAGAGGGTCTGGAGGAAGCACATGTTCGCCCCGGGGAGATGGACACGGCTGTGCCAACCTCCTGGTGGGAGATGCCCGTCCTGCCCCCTGTCGCCAGGACGCCACGCGGCCCCCCTCCAGCTTCCCTCCCCGCGCGGACACTGGTGTGCTAACACCACGCGTGACAGGAGCAGCCCGGCCAACCCCACAGCGCCGTCCACGGGCCCGGGGAGGTCCATCCTTGGGCCCCCTAAGCTCAGCCTGTCCCGGGGCTCCCAGCCGCACCTGGGACCTGGAGCAGGAGGCTGTCCTTCACATGCCCCCAGGAGGTGCAGGGGCTCGGCCAGGGCTGGGAATGGGTGACAGCTCTGACACTGTCATCCGGCTTTTGTCGGGAGCACAGACTTCTTATCTGAGAGCAGGAGCCCTGGAATGGCCTCGCCTGGCCGCCTCAACCCCCAGCCCCAGCAGCGCCCCCCGCCGGCTCTCAGGGCCCGGTGCAGGCGAGAAGCACGGGGTCACCTTCTGGTCGCACCTGCTGACCTGTCTCCTCCACCTCCTCCAATGCCGCAGGGACGGACGGATGGACAGGCAGACGGGCAGGACAGCGCGAGCCGGGGGAGTGGTCAGATAGAGGAGCCCTGCCAACCAAGGTTTGCTGACTTCCCTTCCAAATCCCCGTTCCGGAAGCCAGCATGGGCATGCCCCCTCTCGTCGTGTTTCGTGGACGCGCCGTGCTTTATACAGGGGGGGAGTCTGTGGGACCCTGCATCCAGCAAGCCTACGGGCTCTGCTTCCCCAACAGCATTTGCTCATTTTGTGTCTCTGTGTCACACTGCGGTTAATTCTTGCAACATTTCCAAGCGTTCATTACAATTCTGTCTGGGTGAGCGCTGATTCAGACTCCGGGAGAGCCCAGACCATGCTCAGCCTTTCTGAGCAACAAAGCGATTTTTCACGAAGGCACACACATTGCTTCTTGGACTCAGTGCTAGAGCGCGCACTTAAGAGACCACAGCGCTCGCGTCTGTATGCACCGGGAGGCCGACCTGGTCACCTGCCTCGCGCTATGGCGGCGGTGCGGGTTCCGTGGCAGTGGACTGGGCTGCAGCACCTCCAGGGCGGGCCTGGGCCACCCCAGCGGCACGCGGTGTCTGGGAAACATCTGCAGCACCAGCCCCTCCCCGCGCCTCCCACCGGCGTCTACAGAGCTCTAAGCAGGACACGGGGGCAGGGAGCTGCGATTCTCCGCACGGACATCTGAGAACCAACTTTTCAGAAAACAGAATTGAAATGTTTCTGTTCAAATTGCTGTAATTTGAAATTATGGCGTTCATTAATTGTAATTTGTGTTTTGACTTTTAATGGGTAATTTGAGATCTTTCAGGGGCTATCCTTGCTGGAGTCTTTTGAAAAACACTTAAGTTTATTTTGCTTATTTTGATTTATGAAAATCCATCCACATTCCGCACATGTTAATACAGTACGGTACTAATTATTTAGATCGTGTTCTCAATGTGACATAAATTATGTGAAAACCCATATTACAATAACACGCACAGTGATTATACTAAACAGAAGGAAAGACAAATACGTCCTACAGAACATGTAAACTAACAAATGGTTAATGGTGTCTGTCTTATTATTTCCCAGAGATTGTTGGCCTCGACCCAATACCCAAGCGCGCGATATAATAATAATAATCCAGCATACCTGCAATAATGCTGGCCGTCACTCCCCTAAAGTGCTCAATCTCCACACTTTTAAAATTTTGTCTTTACCAGGCGTATCTGTGAAAGAAGGTGAAAACGTATTTTCTCTAACAGCTTGCTAGCTTGATGTATCGTTTTGGACGGAAAGCATGTGGCTCGGGGGCCTCAGCATGTGCTCCTGTCCCAGCCGGGAACATCAGAATAAGCCACCAGAGACCACTCCCCACGCTGAGCACTCAGGGCAGACCACGGCCCGGACCCTCACGGTGCATACAGTCACGGGGAAGCTGCAGGAAAGACGGTGCCCCCAGTAACACCCGGGGGTTCCGCTGGACCAGCCTGGGGGAGGTCTGGGGCCTTTGTCTGAGCCATTAACAACACACCTCTGACTGGGGGCTTACACAACAGACATTTGCCTCCCATAGCCCCTGAGCCCAGAAATCAGAGATCAGGGCGGGTTGGTGTGGTCTGTTCCTGGTCAGAACCCCCTTCTGGGCTGCAAACGGTGCCCTCTCGCTGTGCCCTCACGAGGAGGGAGGGAGCCCTCCCCCCGGGGTCTGTTCTTACGAGGACACTAATCCTCCAGGATCAGGGCCCCACCCCTATGAGGACACTTGACCACAATCACCTGCTGGAAGGCCCGATCCCCTGATAGAGCCTCACTGGGATCCGCACTGGAACTGGGATGGTCATAAACATTCAGTCTAGACCACCAGGGAGGGCCCGCCTCCACTCTTGAGCCCCCTGCCCCTGCTGGGGGGCCAGGTCCAGGGCTGCAGCAGTGGGCATGAGGCGAGCACCCCCAGGGGACACCCGACCGAGGCTCCAATAAGAGGAAGAGCATCACCCAAGCCGTGTCACCCGAAGGAGCAGACGGCTGTCAGGATTCCCAACACAGCCGTAGGTCCCAGCATGCAGGAGGCTCCCGAAACACAAGCCGCTGCCGCTGCCATGCACGGCACCCCGCCAGCCGCCACCTGCCTGACCTCACCCGGCAGGACGGGAGCCCCAGAAAGGCCTCAACACCAACACAGCGGGGCAGGAGTCACGGATGTGAACATGTGCTCTCTCATGCAACTTCGTGGGAAAGAAGCCATCTTTTAAGCCTGTGTTTCAGGCTTGCCCTGTGTTTCAATCGGCTTTCTCAGTGAAGGGTCCTGGGAGTGGGAGAACCACATCAGACAGGACGTGAGCATTCCCACAGGTCTCATCGATGAGCGCACGCCTCCCAGGGCAGCCATACAGTGTACATGAGGGCACGCACGCTCTGGGGGTGCAGGGCTGGGACGGTGGCACCTGATGGGGCATCACTGCACACGTCTCCCAGAGCCCCGATGGCACCTGAGCAAAGGGAGAGCTCGGTGAGTGCAACAGACTCAGGCTCCTTCCCAGATGCTCCTCGGGGCTATGTTTCCCAGTGTCGCCGCCCCCCAGCAAGGGAAGCTGGGAAGTGAGCATCCCGTCCACCCCCCGAACTGCTCCCTGCCACCTCGGAGCAGAGAGAGGTACGATCACGCATTGGACAGGGTTTATAATCTATTCCATGCATTCTTCAAGCAGCTGGACTTTGGAGATTTCAGTAACAACAAAAGGAAAGCTGCTCTCCACCAGCATGCGGGATGACATGAAAAAGAAAGAGAAACTAGTTCTGCAATGGGTCTTCCCCCTCACAGGGACCACGGGCTGGCGGGCCAGCTGGGATCCTGCCCGCTTCTGAGCAGGTGTGAAAGACGAAGCTCCCAGAATTCGCAGCCTTCCGTGCATCCGAGCACTTGAGTTCACACTCTCAGAAACACTTGGCTGCGGAGACTCAAGGCTGTGTGGAAACCTCGTCCCTGACCGACCAGGCACACCTCCCCCAGAGACGTGCTCTTGCACAGCCACAAGCTAAGGGTTCCACTAAAACATGGTTCACGGCCGCCCAAAGAGTTTACGCTTCTCGAAACAGAAACGTGCATGTGCTCGCGTGTCATTCAAGCTACAGCACACCCCTTGTGCTGGCTGGGGTCCCCCAAGATTCCCACCCGCCTCAAGATTCACAGAACCTCAGAACGGGACCTCACCTGGAGACGGGTCTCCGCTGATGTGATTCACTAAGGTGAGGTCACGGTGGCTAGGGTGGCCCCTGAGCAGTGACGCGTCCTTTCAAGAAAGCCACGTGACGATGCAGACAACGCCTGGGGGAAGGCCACACGGTGCCGGAGGCTGAGGCTGGGGGGAGGTGCCTACCGGCCCAGAAAGGTCAGGGACCGCCACGAGCTGAGACAGGCGGGAAGGGCTTTGGAGGGAGCACGGCCCTGCAGATGCTCCCATTTTGGACGTTGAGCCTTTGGAATGATGAGAGGACACTTTTTTGTTGCTTTAAGCCACCAGCTCGTGGTAATGTACCACAGCAGCCACAGGCATCTAAGACACCAGGAATCTATACTCCGGGGACCACCTTTGATACTGTTCTTAACTTCCTTCTCTGTGGGCAGTATGCGCACGTACAGTCCGTTCCTCGCAGCTTTTCAGAAGAAGGAAAGACTCATCGGAGACATAATAACCACTGACATTTATAAAAGGTCCTTAGTAGCATCTCGCTAACAAGGTGGCCGAGACTAGGAAAGGGAATGGAAAGATACAGGCTCTGGGGGGAAACACTCAGAACTGGGGTTCAGTGCTGGAGCCCCAGGGGCAGTGGACAGTGAATATCCCCACCTGTCCCTCGCTGTTCCGTCTGCCTATCACCCCTCTTCACCTCCCTCCTCTTACCCCACAGACGTACCCTAGAAACGCTGTCCCCGATCAGCCTTCCCTAAGCTAAAAACACACACACGCAGAGTGTGAGTTTCTTCAGCTATGCCTTCCACCTCAGTTTTCATTAAATTTGTGCAATGTGTATTTATCGCTATAGGAGAACTGGGACAAAACCTGTAGTATGCACTCTCTCTTCCTGACCACCTCATCTGAGGCCACACTCGAAGAATAACAAACAGGCACCGGCACTGGACTGTGGTGGGTGGAGGGAGACCCATGTCAGCAGATTGGGGCAAGACAGTTCTCTCCAGAAAATGCAAATCTGACAGTGCTTGAACCATGAGTCATGAAGGGAAAGCCATGGCTGCTAATGGTGGGCACGGAGAGGGATGGAGAAAGAGCATGGAGGGAAGTGAAGAGAGGAAGGTCAGAGCAGAGGAGGGACAGACTTGGAGCAGGGGAAAGATGGGGAGAGGAAAACACACTGGGGCAGAAGAGGAGAGAGAGACCTCCACACCCAGGAGACGCAGGGGAAGGCAGAGGAAGGCAGAGGATGGCCAGCCTCCCACCTGCAGCTACCAGAACGTGCTAAAAATATATGAAAAAATGTGTTTCAAAATGCAGGACAGCCACACACGAGAGACAGGAAACAAGCGAGGTGAGCCCTGTGATTGTTCCCAGCTTGCTGCCTTCATGGCACTTCCAGGCCATTGTGAGAGAAAGGGCCACCTGGTGAAGCTGGGGGAGTTCCTGGTGGAGCAATGGGACTGGGAATGTGGGGGACCATGGCAGCTACTGCTGGCCAGGGAACAGGGAGGGAAGACTGGATGCGAAGACCATGGGAGATGTGCAGAGGGTCCCTAGAGCACAGGAATGACGCAAGCATATGACTCTACCAGAGACGGGGAAAAGAGGCATCCCAAGGATAAGAGGTAAGAATACACATCAACCACATAGGTCCTACAATGTGTTATTCCCACCAGTCATCCTGGAAAACTTCAGGATTCACTGAACACACAGAGGGGTTGACCTTAGGAATGGGAAATAGTCAGGTCAGGTCAAGACTAAACGCTGCCACAATCCCACTAAACACAACTGAAGGTAGGAAAAAACCAAACTGGTTTTGTTTTGTTTTGTTTTTTGCTTTTTTGTTTTTAAAGATTTTATTTATTTAGTTGACAGAGAGAAACACAGCTAGAGAGGGAAAACAAGCAGGGGGAGTGAGAGAGGGAGAAGCAGGCTTCCCATCGAGCAGGAAACCAGATGCAGGGCTCAATCCTGGAACTCTAGGATCGTGCCCTGAGCTGAAGGCAGACACTTAATGACTGAGCCACCCAGGCGCCAAACTGTTTTTAAGTAGCTTACCTGAATCCCACAACAAAGGTCAAGGATATTGTTACAGATTCAAAAATAGACTCAAGATAAAAATTCACAATTCACACTGTTCAGCAATAAAAATTTACTAAGTTAATCAAACAATAAAATTACTAGGCACACAAAGAAGCAGAAAAACATGACCCATGATGAGGAATAAAATCAACTGATCAAAACTAACCAAAAACTGACACAGATGTTAGATTTAGCAAGCAAGGCAATGAGAGTTATATTGATGTTATATTCTTTATGTTCATGAAAGACAAAAACTATATAAACTCCCACAGATGAGAACTATAATATCTAAAATGAAAAATACACTGGATTAGTGACAAATTAATCAAATAAAAAGATTTGTAAATCGAAGATAGAACAAAATCAAACAGAGAGAGAAAATGGCAACAGGTTACAACAGCACAGATTCTCAACAAGTTCTGAAGCAGCTTCAAGCAGTACAGTGTACGTATAATGGGAGTCCCTGACCCGCAGTACAGTGTACGTATAATGGGAGTCCCTGACCAAAGGGAGACGAGGTACAGAAAAATTGTTTGAAACTACAGCCAAAAATTTTAGCCAAACACAAATGTGATGGAAATTATAAACCCCCCAGATTCAAGAAACTCAATGAAACCTGCTCAACAGGGAGTCTGCTTTTCCCTCTCCCTCCGCCCCTCCCTACTTGTGTTCTCTCTCTCACTCACTCCCTCTCTCAAAGTCTTTAAAAAAAAAAAAAGTAGACAAAAGGTTAAACACAGAGGCCTTTTACATGTGAGCCTCAAGCTTAAGAAAGACGGCAGACTTCTTTTTGAAACCAATACAAGTGAGTGAGTGATGGAAGAACATCTTTCACATGGTGGAAACTAAAAAGGCAAAAACTTGAATTTTATGACCGGTGAAAACATCTTTTGAAGATGAATATTTTCCATACATGTAAAAGCCACAAGACTGTATGACCAGCGAGGCCTCCCTATAGGAAATGTGAAAGGACAGACATAGGGCAGAAGAAAATGATAACCAGGTAAAATATGAAATGACACTTGAGAATGAAGGCAACTGGAAGTGATAACTGCAGGGCTAAATATATGTCTTTTCTTCTTTATTCACTAATTTATTGATTTCTTGATTGGGGGAAGGGCAGAAGGAGAGGAAGAGATAATCTTAAGCAGGCTTCATGCCCAGCACAGGGCTCAATGCGGGGCTGGATCTCACAACCTTGAGATCATGACCTGAACCAAAATCAAGTAAGACACTTAACGGAGCCACCCAGGCGCCCCATATGCCTTTTCTTATTTAAGCCTCTTTAAGTGACAACTGACCTTTTAAAAAAAATGTAGTGCAGGGGTTTATAAAATATGTGAAAGAAAATAAACGACCATATCAGAGAACTAAGCCAGACGCTGTTAGTATGTGAGTGACTGGAAGGTTCTCTGAGAGCAGCGGTGGTGGTAGGGCTCAAAGACAGGCTGGAATAAGATTGACGTCTTTGGGTGCCTGGGTGGCTCAGTTGGTTAGGTGACTGCCTTTGGCTCAGGTCATGATCCTGGAATCCCAGATTGAGTCCCACATCGGGCTCCCAGCTCTGCAGGGAGTCTGCTTCTCCCTCTGACCTTCTCCCCTCTCATGATCCCACTCTTGCTCAAATAAATCAATAAAACCTTTAAAAAATAATCGACATCTTTACTAGAAGCCCTCAAGCAACCACCAAAAAAAATCAGAGTTAAGCTATCAAACCAATCAAGGAGAGAAAATGAACCACAAAATTCTATCATTGACACAAAGGCAGAAAAAGGTGAACAGAGACCAGATGAGACAAGCCAAGAATCCACAGCAAGGCAACCGATTTAAACAAAACCATCACCATTTTCACATTAAACAAGACCCAATTCTGAGCTCTGTATAAGAAATGCACATTAAAAGTAAAATAGCTGAAGGGCACTGGGCTGGCTCTCTTGGTGGAGCATGTGACTCTTGGTCTCAGGGTCGTTGAGTTCAAGCCCCACATTGGGAGACGACCAAAAATCAAAGACTTAAAAAAAGAAAGGAGGTGGTGTTAAAAAACAAACAATAGCTGACAAGTAAAAGGATAGGACAAGGCATAGCACCTTAATACAAATCAAATGAAAGAGTCATTACAATATTTTTATCAGAAAACTGAAGAGAAGGAAAATTCCAGTTCATTCTATGAGGCCAATGTCACCATTACTAAAAAAACCAACAACGAGGACGACATCACTTCAATACCTTTCATGAACACAGATGCAAAAGTTCTAAATAAAATTTTAGCAAATGAAATCTGACAGAACATATTTCATATCCAAGGGTGATTTATATCAGGAACACAAGGTTGATTTAACATTTAAAAATCAGGGGCGCCTGAGTGGCTCAGCCATTTAAGTGTCTGCCTTACAGTTTGATTCACGATCCCAGAGTCCCGGGATCGAGCCCCACATCGGGCTCCCTGCACAGTGGGAAGCCCGCTCCTCCCTCTCCCACTCCCCTTGCTTGTGTTCCCTTTCTCACTGTTTCTCTGTCAAATAAATAAAATCCTTTAAAAACATTTTTTAAGTCTATGCAATTCACCATATTAACGAGGTAATAATAAAACCACATGACCATTTCAATAGCTGGGGAAAAAAAGCTTTTGGGAAAAAGCAACACTGATCCGTGGCACAAATGCTCAGCAGATAAGGACCAGAGAAAAACTTTCTCAGCCTAAGAGCACACAGCCAACATCACACTTACAGCAAAAAGCCTGAAAATGTCCCCCCAAGAACGGGGACGCTTGTCCTCACAGGTTCTGTTCAGTAAGACAGCAAAAACAAAACATCCTGATCGGGAAGGAAGAAATAAAGCTGTCTCCGTCTGCAGACGATGCAACCGTCCGTGTCAGGGTCTCTGGAATCTTCACACAAGCTAATAGAACCAGAAGTGATTCTGAGCAGGATCAGAGGACCCAAGGTCAATAGGACACAATCCACTGTGTTCCTACAGACCTGCAGGGAGCCGCTGGAAACCAGCATTTAAAAGCAATACCATTTAGAACATCAACAGAAAACACAATACGCTTGGAGGAAATCTGATGCAGGATGTGGAATGCCTACACGCTGAACAGAGGAACACACAGCAAAGGGAAGTAAAGGGCTCAGTGAAGGGAGACTGCCCTCCCACGTGGGCCCCCAAAGGTCAAGTTCACACAGGCCTTCATGGACCAATCAGGGAGCCAGCGGCACTGCCCCAGAGCTGAGGACCGAGTGGACACGTCACGGTATTCTGCCTACTTTCCCGGGGGCAAATGAGGATTTCCATTTTACACTTGCAGAAAAAAGTGAGGATTTCCATTTTACACTTGCAGAAAAAAACTGACCCGGAAGCAAGCAGCTCTGGGCACCCCTTTATCCGACGTACCCGTGAGCAGGTGTGTCCCCTGCCCCATCAACACCTTGTTACTTGCAAGAGGAAGCTGCAGGGCCCAGAAAATGTGCTTTTCCTTATATAAATGCACTCTCCCTGCTGGAGCGCTGCATCAATAGGTACGGGATGGAAGTGAAGAGGACACAGGAAGCCGTTTCCACGCAGATATGCGGAGGAGGTGACGAGCGTTGCTGACTGATGGCCTGGGCAGTTAAAATAGCTTTTCCTAACAGGGTAGGAGCAGAAGAAATGTGAGAAAACACCGAACCCCTTACCTAAATCCTCCTAACAATGCTTCGCACAAGAAGTCCACAGCTCAAGCCCAAGTCGCAAAAACTAACTAAAAAAAAAAAAAAAGAAGAAAAAAACCCCATGTTCAGTTCCTAATTAAAATAGACCCAGGCTTCTAGAGAACACCTACAGATGGCATGTTTGAGAAAGCTCGTCAATCCACACCAGTAAACCAAAGCACACCAGCCCACACACCAGCGTGGACTGACTATCAGCCCAGGAACATTAAGCCTCGAGAAAATGCTAGAACCCCAGCCGGCCAGGACGGACACCCTGGGTACCACCACCTGTGACACTCGGGCAGGGCACTAGAGACACGGAAACACCACGGCGGGGGTGGGGCGGTGGAGGGGAGGGACAGCACGTACGCAGCACCCCTTCCCTCTGGGGGGCCCCGGACACGTCCAGCTACTTCCTGTATTTCTCACTAGAGGCAACCTTTCGCATCCACTGGCAGACGGAAAAGGGAGAGGGTGGGGAATTCATCCATAGGCATTTTTAGACGCGACCGAGGACTAGCACCTTGACCGTGAAACAGCTCTTCTGCCCACAAGTTGGCAAAAGTTGAAGATGTTACCCTAAAAACCTGGTGCTGCTTCTCTCTGAAGTGTGCTCCACCCTCACGGGCCAAGAAGCCATTGCGAGCAGGTGGCGCGTGGCCGTGCAGAGAGGCCGCCGCGAGCACAGGCTGTCTGGTCACGGGCAGTGGCAGTGAGACCCCGGGGCAGCACAGCAGGTCGGCCCGCCCCTGGGGCTAGAGCGGCCTGGACGGGCCCGGGCTCAGGAAAGCAGTGGCGCCTGTGGGATGAATCCAGCAAAGAGACCGCCTGAGGCATCCGCTAGACGGGACGTGCAGGAATGGTCCACATCTAGGGCAACTTCCGACGCCTTCCAAATTAACGGAATTGGTGCAAAACAGAAACGAGAGCTGTGAGGTTGTGTACATGCTGCCGGTTCTCAGATCTGGACCCTGTGAACCCCTACCGGGGGGCTTTCAAAGGTTCAGATCCCGAGGCCCAGCGGAGTTGGACGGGCTGAATCAGAATCCCGGGGGCGGGGGGAGAACTGGAACTGTAGAAGGACGTCGGCCCCGAGGATTCCCACGCGCGGCCACACCAGCGCCGTGGCTGTGTTCCAACCCGCCAGTAGGACTGGGGACCCCCCAACAGCAACGCCCCAGGGGTCCTCGCCGCGACTGCCTCCCCCACCCAGGCAGTGCCCGAGAAGGTAGAGGTAGAAGGTTGTCTTCATGTGGTTTCCAGATACTGAGGTGCGTTCTGCGGCCTAATGGAGGGCTGAGGCCTTTTCCTCCCTCAACTTCTTTCAGGGAAAAGGAACCCTTCCCACCCAGGCTGGTCCCATCACAGGCTCCCCGGGGGCTGCTGGGGTCTCCTGCATTGCTGCCCCTCTGGTGAGGGGAGGCACTGACCCTCTCTGCGTCAGAGATGTCCCAGTTCCCCGGGGGCTGCTGGACACAGCGCCACAAGCAGGTGGCAGAGGGCAGCAGGTGTCTCTTCTCTCACATCCCTGGGGGCCAGGAGCCCAAAGTCAGGCTGTCGGCAGGTTTCCTCCAGAAGCCCTGACAGAGACCCCTGTCCGGGCCTTTCTCCCAGCTTCCTGGAGGTAGCCTCCAGTGCTGGCCGGCCCGTACACAGCGGTCTTCTCCCTGTGTCTTCATTCAGATTTTCTCTTTTCTTAAGGACACTGGTCACACTGGGTCAGGGCCGCCCTAATGACCTTATCTTAACCATCTTCAAAGACCCAAGTGAGGCCACATTCACAGTACTGCAGGATAGGGCTCCAAGGTGTCTTGGACGTGGCGAATTCAACCCAGGGCAGAGGAGATGGGAGCCAGGCCAGGCAGCAGCCTCGGCTTCCCTCCCACAACGCGGCCCACCGTGTGCAGCATCTTGCAGCCCCCGCTGCATCACTGCGGGGAATCCCGGCACAGAGAGCCAGGCCAAACACCGATGCTCTGACTCCACCACCGCGGTGAGCGCCGCGCTGATCTTTATCTCTGGCCTGGGAGCTGCGTCTTCTACCAGCACCGTGAAACTGGCGGGCTGACATGTTCTCCCCATGTGGCCCCGTTCCAAACTAAGGAACAGTCCTTAATATTTCGAACCCATGCATCCTAGCCATCCCTGAGAGCCGGTCACTAGGGCTCCTCGATCGCTCTCCAAGCCTGCCTGCTGCCAGCACCCTGTGCGCCTCATCCTACCCGAGTCCACCCGGGGGCGGGGTGGCCTCCCCATCCTGCACCTGACAATACCCTGGACCCCCCCAGCATCCTCGCCCCTGGCAGCCACACCCCCGGAAGCCAGGCCCCCGGAAGCCACACCCCAGAGGCCACACCCCCGGAGGCCACGCCCCCAGCAGCCACACCCCGGGGGGCCACGCCCCCAGCAGCCACACCCACCGGTGGCCTCACCCGGATCCCAGTCTAAGTCAGAGGTGCGCGCACAGCCACGTCAGGTCAGGCTCCTTTGCTCCACATCAGCCGTAGATGTGTGGCTTCCCATCAAAGCAGCGGACACCAGTCATCGTGAGCTCAGAGGACTCTATGCTGTCCATGCCATATCTCATTTACTCTAGACAGCGAGCCAACAGGGTCGGCTTACAGACTTGCGTGGAAGGACAGGCATGGCAAGACTGAGTGGCTTCCCAAGACCACAGAGCTACTGGCTGATGGCGGCAGGACTGAGACCACTGGCTGACTTCAGAGACCGCAAGGTTAAAGCACAGCCCAGGACGCCCTCCCACCGCGAGTCTGCATGAAGCGGACGGTAAGGTCGGGATCCTGCCCTGGATTCTAGCAGGCCACACGCTCTGCAAACGCCTCCCACCGAGAGGAGTCCTTCCTTCCTGTCTCCTTGAACCTGGGTCAGTCCAGCGGCAGAATGTGGCAGAAACGAAGCCACGGAACGGGCAGCTAATCCTTCAGGGTGTCGGCTTCGGTCCCTCCCCCGCCACAACGCTCCAGCTCCTGCCAGGCAGCTGCACGGGAGCAGTCCCCTGACCCTGAGCACATCCTGGACAGAGGGACCGGACCTCTGGAGCGGAGTGAGTAACGCCGCCTGATTCCTGCCCGAGAGCCCGACCCACAGAACATTCTAGGTGTGCTTCTTGGCTAGACGGGCGTCCACTCCAAAAGAGAGGGGCAGGTCTATCTCCACTAACTGCTGAGCAGTGCTGGCCACCGACGGCAGCTTTGAAACAACGCGCCCTTGGCTCTGACGTCCGGCCCAGCTCCCCTGGGAGCCGCCACAAGGACCACCAGTACCGGGCAGAGGGAATCCTCAGTGTGTCTCAAGATCAAGAGGAAAGCAGACTGCACCCCACACCAGGCCCTGGCACTCCCTCCCCAGTCCTGAACCAGCAGGACAGCCTAGAAAAGCCCACGCAGCTCTCCACGCGCCAGAACACGCCGCCCCTCTGCCACCTAGGGATTTCCAACCAGGACCTGCATGGGTCCTTCCAGAAACAGAATCTTCTCCCTCTGGGGAGGGGGACTTCTATGCAGGGTACCAGGAAAACACAGCTGATATTTATAGCTGATGTCTGCGAAGGCACAGGTATGTGAATAATTAACAGAAATAACAGACCAGATGAACCGCCCTGGCAACCAGGAATAGCAGTAGAAAGAGTGAAATCACCTGTACCCAAAAGTCAAGACGGAACAGGTGCAGGGCATGAGTGCACCCTGTGGGGGGGCCCCCAGGGTCCCAGCCCGCCAGCCACCCCAACTCAGTGGCCGAGGGTCCACCATATTCCCACACCCTGCCTGCTGCTGGGGTCCCTGTGGTCTCTCCAAAGCCTGAGCTTTCCTGCTCTTGAGATGGGAGGGCGTCCAAGACCCAGGGACCCAGATGGAAAGAGGAGAACCGACAGGCCTCTCGTGATTGGAGGATGGATGCAGCCAACATTCTGGCCTGAAACCATCAGACACTCATTTTCTCTCCCACCTCTGCTGCAGGCCCTTGTGCCCCAGCCTCCTCGCGAGCACTCCTTGGCCTCCCCAGGCCACCAGCGGGCACCGTGAGGCCTCCACGGGTTCCCTGGGTACCTTGTGGGTGCCCTACTTCCCCTGGCCCCATGACGATATCTCATTCCGGACGCAGACTCAGCGACATCAACCCAGTGCCTGGTGCACCGCAGGTAATCGATCGGTGCATACAGAGCGAACCCCACATTCCTTGGAGAGCATCACCCCATCCACACGCACGAGCCCACTGATGCCCAGAAAGGGTGCATTAGGAGTCCAACATCACACAGCTGGTGCATCTCGGAGGCGCACTCTGAATCCAGACCTCCCCTCCGGAGCCTGGGGGCAAGATGTAAGGCACCGAGCATCGGGGCATCCAGGTGCAGCCCAGCCACCCGGACACTCTGCGCCCCGCTGCCCCAGCTGCTCTTCCTCTAGTGCCACTCTTGTCCCAGCTGGAGAGAAACGCTCTACCAACTCCCAGGAGGGCGTTGGTCGCGGCTTCAGGAGGCTGTGTTCTCCTTGCATTTAGTCAAAAACTAGGCCCTGGAGATGCGGGGTCAGTGCTCAGCTCCTAAGGTCCCAGGGGCCAGGAGCCCACAAGGAAGTCTGTGCACTTCTCAGAGAAAGGGAGCACGGGTCGCTGCTGCCTACAAGCCAAAGTGTCGGGACTGGTTGGGGGCCCAGGGTTACAAGACAAGTTGCTGACGAGGGCAGAGGAAACATTCTGAGGGGCGGACGGGGGGGTCTCTGTTGGCTTCACCGAGTTTGAGGGGGTGTATCAGTCAGCTCTAGCCGCTGGAACACACCCCACATGTGGAGAAGCTCACACGACAAGATGCTCAGTGTCCCCCGGACCTCAAGGCCGACTCTGGAGATGCAGGGCAGGGCAGGGCGGGGTCCTCCAGAGGCCTCTCTCCTGTGTGGACAGCTGTGCTCTCCCTGTGTCCGCACGGGGTCATCCCTGCGCGTGTCTGTGTCTTGATGTCCTCTTCTCGTAAGGACCCTGGTCCCACTGGATCGGGACTACCCCACTGACCTCATTTGAAGTGAATCACCTCTTCAAAGCCCCATCTCCAGATAGAGCCACATTCTGGGGCTCGGGTTTCACCATACACATGAGGGGAACACAGCCCAGCCTGTACCTTCCCGGTGCTTCATGCTGGGCCTGTGGGGACAGCGCCCCATCGTAAGGGACAGGGTAATCAAAGAGCCCGAGCCTGTACATCCAACAGAAGAGCCTCACTCACACTCATGGTCCCGCACCCTGATGGCTGGCGGGAATCCCGTCTCCCTGAGTAGACAAAGATGACGCCATGACCTCCCAAGTTGTCCCCGTGGTCAGCAGCGGGACCAGAACCCGAACCTTCTCGAAGATACCTTCACAGATGCAAAGCACGGGGTTCAGGGCAGAGCACGTCCCGCCCTCCATGGAAGTATCAGGGAAATTATTTAATCAACCCGATTTTATACTTTCTGCCTTCAGTCATTACTAGAATATTCACTTCCAAATGCAAATTGCAAAGAAATCTATATTCATTATGGCTTTCTTTTTCCTAGAGTTTTTATCAAGCCATCAGGAGGCTATCAGCTCACAAAGGGGACAGGAAAACGCGGGACCCAGAGAATGCAATCAAGCCTGCTTCATTAAGTCTTACGGAGGGCGCCCGTGGAAATAACAAAGTGCCTTTTATAAAACATCACAGCTTTACTGGGGAATGTTCCTTATTAAATGTAAACATCCAGTTCAAACAGAAGCCCCCTCTCCCTTCCCACCTCGGAGGAGCCGCAGAACCGCGCCGGATTACCTAGAGAATCCAAGGTCCGTAAACACCAGCTCATACACCTGTCTGCCCCACCTCTGACTGCCTCTGCTGAAAAGGAGGCTCTCCAGGACCCCGAGAAGCACCCAGGCCACCAAGCCAGCACCCCCACCACAGCTCAGAAGGGTCCTTGCTTCTGACCTGCACGTACTTGCTGTGAGTGTTGCTTGCCTCCCTCCCCCCTGGGCCCTGGGGGGACTCGGTGAGCAAAGCCAACAGAACTCCCTGCCAGAGAGCTCCCGTCCTCCTAGGAATTAGAGCAGAACTGAACGGAGTCTGGTGAGTCGGTGTTGTCCAACACGGTGTGCTTGAACCCCCGGGAGCATCTCACCCACCGGAACAAACTGCCAGACCCTCCCGGGGAGGGGACAGCTTCCAGGAGTCAAGAATCCCAGCGCACACACCTCCCTGCCCTCCAGCCAGCCTCCATGAGCTGTATCCCAGATGCACCGGATTCTCAGATCATCAGGCTCCCCGTCTCAGCATCCGGCAAACCTTGCCTCGATCCAACAGTGCATCCTGAGACCAGGGGCCCTGCCCATCTGAGGCACGGTCCCCAAACTCCAAAGGCAGCCTCGGAGGTGCCCCATAAATAACCCAGTCACTGGGAGGGAATCTCTGAGCTGCGCCTCCTGCCCACGCTCGGCCCAAGGAAAGGGCGTTGAAAGCAGAGCCCCAGTCATGGACGGTGGGGGTCGGGCCCCTGCTGTGAAGCCCAGCGGAGAGAAGCCCGTGCTCGCGCGCAAGGAAGTGACCGCTGAGGACACCTAGAGTCACAGCTGACACTGGGCCGCCGCCTCTCGTCAGCCTTGCAGCAAACCTTCCGAACGTGGGATGTGAGCTGACATCTTTGCCCTTCTGGGTCACGAATCCTGAGTGACCCCAGCAGAGGGGGCCGACGGGGGACACCCTTCCTAATGGGGGTGAGGGTCTCACCCTGGGGAGGGGGCCTGCAGGCCTCGGGGAGAGCTCCAGCCCAACGCCGGCCGAGGACTCTCAGGAAGTTTCCAAGAGCAGAGAGAGCCACCGGCCCTTCCCCAGACCTGTGGGTAACTTTCTTCCCTCTCGTGACCCATCCCAGCTCCAAGGGGACAGTGGCCCGAGCTGGCACCTGACTCCCTTCTTCTCCTGGCGTCCGAGAACCAGGACCCCACTCCGGAGCCAGCCCCGTCCTGGTGCAAAACCAGAAGGCAGAAGCCTCGTGCCAATGCGCAAAGTCAGGGGAGGCCAGGTGTTTCGAGACACGGCTGACTCCGTGGTGGTGGCCATGGGTCCAATGCCCCGGCACCCCGTGGCAGGCTCGCCCCGCTGGGCCCAGCATGTTCTGTGACGTCCCACCCAGCACTGAGGATGGTGCTCACACCCACGTCCTCGGCCACCTGCCGCCCGACACGGGGCCCGGGTGTCACCAGCCCTGGGGCCCAGAGCCCGTGATGTGAGCAGGGCCACTGGGGGCCCGAAGACATACCAGTGACCAGAGCTGGTGGAAGGAGGTGTGTCACTGACCCTCGGGGCACTGCCACTAGCTGTGTGGCTTTGAGAAGGCCCCTTGACCTCTCTGAACCTCAGCCCCTTCGCCAGTCACGTGGAGCTCTGGTTCTCCTTCACGGCATCAGGACACATAAATAAGACAATGTCTGTGCCATGTGTTTCCAGTCCAAATGCAAACATCACAGCAGAAGTCGGACGAAAACAACCCACGTGTCAGAAATCACAGGACTCGGCTGTGAATCGGGGTCACTGGGCAAGAGGAGCCCCTGCACACGAGCAGAGCCCAGAGACCAGACCCCCATATGTCACGGGACCACAAGGACAGACAGAACAGGCCTGCAGATGTCCCCTCCCTGGGGGACAGGGGTCACGGCTAGGTCCCTCCTCAGCCACACCCCAGGGGAGGCACTTCATGGATGGGGGGGGGACACAGGCAGCAAAAGGTGACCTGGCCCTCAAGGCCTTTTCTAGAAAATTCCATCTCCACGGAGCAGCCTGCAGAAGGCAGCCACGGCCTCAGGGGGAGAGGACAGATGTGACCATCAGCCCCCTGTCCCGAGTGCCAGCTCACTATGTCTATGAGGCAAGTCGGTCACTGGAGGTCCTGGAAGGAAAGACGGATGTCACCTGTGGCTAGCAGAGCCACTGTGCCCTGCCCACAAGGAGCAGACCCCACGGCCGTGGGCGGCTTGGCCTGGCGTGGCTGGGGACAGCGTCACCAACACGAGAAGACAGTGGAGCGCCGGACGGGAAAGCCCTCGGCAGAGAGACTGGCATTTCACTTCGAGACACATCATTCTTCCTAAAGGTAGGCACGGCTTTGCCTTCGTGGGGGCTGGTCTTTGTTTCTAAGACAATGTTTTCTGAGCACTTTTAGATTCACAGCAAAATAGTGCTGAGCGCTAGCCCACCGTCCATATGTCCCACAGCGCGATGACCCATCCACCTGCTGAAGCCCCTCGCGGCAGCCTCCAAGGTCGGGCAATCAGGAAGAAAGCTCCTGGAAACGCCTGCGCACGTTTTCACATGGACATAGGTTCTCAGGTCCTGTGGGCAAATCCCACGGAGTGTGACTGCGGGATCCTGCCTCAGGCTCGGTCCGCGTCCTGAGAGTCCCACCAGGGGCCAGGCCGGGCCGGCCGCACAGGCGTGTGGTGGCACTGGGCTCTCACGGGGTCCTGTAACGGGGGGTCCAGTGGTTGCAACCAGTGCCCCTAATTCCAGACCACTACTGTCACCTCGAGGGGAACCCCAGGCTTGTCCCCAGGCTCGGCCCATTCTGGCCTCCTCCCAGAGCCCCTGCCTCCCCCAGGCAGTCCTGCCCACGGCAGCCACTGCCGCTGCCTGTCTCTACGGGCCCCCTGATCCCGTGCCCTCCTTATGACGTGTGCAGTTCATTCCACGAACAGGCGACCTTCTGTGTGGCGTCCCTCGCCTCGTGTGCGTTTCTGAGACTCCTCCACTTTGCAGCCCGTAACTGGCACCGCTGCGCCCCTTCCGATGTGTGGATGACATTCCTTTGCACCTACAGACCACATCTGTCCATCCATTCATCTCCCTTCTTTTTTACACATTTATTTCTTCATTTGGAGGAGGGAGGGGCAGAGCGAGAAGGAGAGAATCCCCATCAGAAACTCCGCTGAGCCCAGAGCCCAACGTGGGGCTCAATCTCAGGACCCCAAGATCATGCCCTGAGCTGAAATCAAGAGTTAGGCGCTCCACCGAGCGAGCCCTCCCAGGCGGCCCGATCCATCCATCTCTTGACGCACATCTGGGTTATTTCCGCTTCGGGACGACTGGTAATAATGCTTCCGCGAACATTCACATACTCGTGTTTCCAGTTCTCCTGGACGTACATACGGGAATGTGCTTCCATTCTCGGGGCTGTGTGCCCAGCAGTGGGCCTGCCAGGTCCCGCGGTGGCTCTGTGCTGACCCCTAAGGAGCGGCGAGCCTGCCTTCCCCGAGGGCGGCCGTGCCTCGGCCACCAGCGTCGGTGGGGTTGGACGGCGGCTGTCCCCCCTCTGCTGTCACGCGTGCTCGCCCAGGACGCCCCCCTGAGCTCAGGTGCACCCACTCCTAGCCAGACCACACAGAGGCACTGTGGCGCAAATGAATTTTTTTTTTTTTTGATCTTTGTTTTAGGGATTATGACATAGAGAATCCGCGCTCAACGCTTCGATCACCCCTCATTTAACAAGTATTTACTGAGCACCTAGGACGCAGCCATGTCCCTCACAGGCACTGAGGACACACTGTCAGTGGACACGACGAAAATCCCTGCCCAAGGCCACCCTGGGCGTGCACGGGGCAAGTCCGCGAAGGTAAACCCGACCGTCTGCTGGGGACGAGACAGCAAACCCCCGTGAGTCGTCGGAGTTCGGCATCTGCTAACGACCCAACCTCCCAAGACGCCCGCCAGGCAGGGAGCAAGACCAACCCGACGTCACCGAGGAGGAAAGAGAGGCTCGAAGAGAAATGGAAGCTGCCTAAAGCAGGAGCCGCTCCGTGGTAGCACCAGGACGTGCCCCCCCACCCCCGCACGGCGTGGACGTGGCGCCCATGCTCTTCCAGGCTGCCCTAGAGAGGCGGCGACCGCAGCCCACTGTAATGACGGGCTAGGCCCCGCCTGGCTCCTGGAGCGCTCTGCCCGATACGGCATCTTTGCCCACATCCCATCACTGATGCCAAAGGTGCGATGTGCGGCTGGGAGGCCCGAGCCCAGCTGGCATCAGCCTAACCTCTGATTAAACTGGGACCGACCCCAGTAAGATCCCAGGACTCTGGGCTTGAGTGAGTCCCCCAGCTGGCCACAGTTCACCC
>PITA01021373.1:0-32834 GCA_004023965.1 Spilogale gracilis
TTTTTTTTTTTTTTTAAGATTTTATTTATTTATTTGACAGAGAGAAACACAGCTAGAGAGGGAACACAAGCAGAGGGACTGAGAGAGGGAGAAGCAGGCTTTCCACCAAGCAGGAAGCCCGATGTGGGGCTCGATCCTGGGTCTCCAGGATCAGGATCTGAGCTGAAAGCAGTCGACTAACCAACTGAGCCACCCAGGCGCCCCCATATTACTTTTCTAAACAACTCTGTGACATAGGAACTCTTAGTCCTATATTATGCATCGGGAAACTAAGGTCCCAGGCGATACAGCAGTTTTCTCAAGGTCACGTAATTAGTGAGTGGTGAACTTGGGATTTGAACCCTAACCTTGCTGGCTCCAGAGTGTGCTGTTAATGATTATACCCTGCTTCCACATCCATGCGCTCTGCAATCAAGCAACCGCTTGTGCGGTGGCAGATAGTGACATGTTTGTTAGAGCTAGAGCTTGGCGATGTGGTATTTATGGTAACGATGGAGGGATGCAAAAGCCAGGACGTAAGTTGCAGTGGAGGAACTGGAATGGGCCAGGGAAATGAGGGGCTGTGATATTGGTGGTTGAAGGGGTTTGAATGGCTAGAGAGCGTCCTCCCTTCAGGTCAGAGCTCCTGCCTCTGGTTTCATCCAGATTCTACCTGGTCTAAGTTCCAGAGTGCCAGGCAGGTTGAGGGTGTGTTCAGCTGTTAATGTTATATCCTTTTTACTGCTTTCCTATGGACTATAAGTTTGTTATTGTGCTGTTTGTCTTGACAATATCTATATATTTCAAAAGAAAATTTCAATGGCATATTTCACAGAGATAGAATCAATAGTCCTAAAACCTTTATGGAAGCAGAGAAGAATCTCAAATAGCCAAAACATTCTTGAGGAAGAAGCTGGAGGTCTTGTACTCCCTGATGTCAAACTATATTACAAAGTTGTAGTCATCAAACCATTATTGTATTGCCTAAAAACAGACATGTAGCTCAAAAGGACAGAAGAGAGAGCCCAGAAATCAACCCATGCTTATTTGGTCAATTAATTTATAACAGAGTAACCATGAATATACAGTAGGGAAGGACAGTCTCTTCAACAAATGGGTGCTGGGAAACTTGGACCTCTGCATGAGAAAGAATGAAACTGAACCACTTCCTTACACCATACACACAAAAAATAGCAAAAACCCTGAACAAATGTTAAAAAAAAAATGGGCAGAGGAACTGAAAAGACATTTTTCCAAAGAATGCATACAGATGGCTAACAGGTACATGAAAAAATGTTGACTATCACAAATCATGAGGGAAATGCAAATCAAAATCACAGTGAGATACTACCTCCCACCTGTCAGAATCTAACTGGTATCAACAAACAAGAAATAATCAGCATTGGTGGTAGGAGAAAAGAGACCTGTCTTGCCCTGCTGGTGGGAGTATCAGTGGTGCAGCCCCTGTGGAAATCAGTATGGAGGTTCCTCAAAAAATTAAAAATAGGGGGCGCCTGGGTGGCTCAGTTGGTTGAGCGACTGCCTTCGGCTCAGGTCATGGTCCCCGATACCTGGGATCGAGTCCCACATCGGGCTCCCTGCTCGGCGGGAAGCCTGCTTCTCCCTCTCTCACTCCCCCTGCTTGTGTTCCCTCTCTGGCTGTGTTTCTCGCTGTCAAATAAATAAAATCTTAAAAAAAAAATTAAAAATAGACCTGTCCTATGATCGAGCAATTCTACTTCTAGATATTTATCCAAAGGAAAGGAGAATACTAACTCAAAAGATATATATACCCCTATGTAAATAGTGAGTTAATTCATTAGCCAAGATATGGAAACACCTAAATATCCACTGACAGATGAGTGGATAAAGAAGATGTGGCGCGCACATGTGCGCATAGAGAGAGGAATATTATTCAGCCATAAAAAGAATGAAATCTTGCCATTTGCAACAACATGGATAGGACCTTGAGGGTATCATGCTAAATAAATAAGTCAGAGAAACACAGATACTGTACGATTTCACTGATTTGTGCAGTCTAAAGCAAAAGCAAAAACCAAGTTCATAGATCACAGAGAACAAATGAGTGGTTGCCAGAGGTGGTTATAAAATAAATCCAGTGTGGGGATGTAGAGTACAGCACAGTGACTGGGGTCAGTAATACTGTATTGTGTATTTGCAAGTTGCCAATTGAGTGAATCCTAAAAGCTCTCATCACAAGAAAAATGAATTCTGTAATTCTGTATGGTGATGAATGCTAACTAGACTTAACTGTGGTGATCATTTCACAGTACATGCAGATATTGATTCATTATACGGTACTCCTGAGACTAAATATATAATGTATGCCAGTTTTACTGCAATAGAAGGAAAACATACCTGTGAAGGTGATGTTGGGAATGATGTGGTTGGTGACATACAAGACGAGGCAGAAAATGTCATCCATCAGTTGAAAAGTTCAGGGAATCATGGATTCTCAGGGTGGAAGGACCTTCGCTTCTGGCGCTGCTGATCAAATCCAGATTTAGGCACTGCACGCAGACTTTCTGGCTCTGACTCCTGGGGGCACAACTGAGTAGGAGCTGTTGAGTACATGCGATGATCTGCTTATTTGGGAAGCAGAGCATTAGAGAAGAGGAAGCATGAGTTTTCCAGATGTTATTTGACTTGCCAAAATCATAATCAAGAAGTAGAGGTAAACCTATAGTCAAGATTGCCCGATTCCCCCCACTCTAAATATTAAAAACTATAGTAAAGATTTTTTATTGTGATAAAGTATATGTTATGTAAAATTTACCAGTTTGACTGTTTTTAAACGCATAGTCTGCTGTCATTAAGCGTGTTCAGTGTTATACAACTATCAGCACCATCCAAATCCAGAACTTGTTCATCCTCCTAAGAATAACTCAGTAGCCATTAAATATTAACTCCCCATTACTTGCTTTTCCCAGCTCCTGGGAACCACTGTTATATTTTTTGTCTCTATGAATTTGACTTCTTGAGGATCTCCATGTAAGTGGAATATTTGTGCTTTTTGTTTCACTTAGCATAATGTTTTCGAGGTTTATCAATGTCATAGTGTGTGTATTTCTTTTTAAGGCTGAGTGGTATTCCATTATGCATTTGTACCACATCTTATCTATTTATTCCTCTGTCAGTGGACACTTAGGTTTCTTCCACCTTTTGGCTATTGTGAATAATGCAGCCTTGACTATGGGTCTATAAATATCTGTTCAAGTCTTTGATCTTAATTGTTTTTCTGGATTCTATTGTAATTCTGTTTAAATTTTTGAGGAATTGCTTAAAAGTTTGTTTTTGAGGTAGCTAGGTATCTTTGTCCATGGCAGCAATGTCCATCCCTCAAGTCCGTCCAGAAGGGTGGTACTACATATACTCTGCTCCTGGCTGGTGACACCAGCGTGCGTGCCATGTGGCGCTCTCCTCAGTCTGAGAGGGTGTCTCTTGACTCTGCCATAGTCTCTCTCTGTTGTAATTTCAGGTTTTTGTGAACAGTTTTGATTCATGATGGGTTGGAACTGTTGAAAACTTGCCTTGAGGTAAGCAAGCACGTTCAGAAAACAGATCAAGAAAACAGAGAGAAAGATCTTACAGGGATTGAGGGAAGTCTGAGACACACGAAAGGTTTCATACGCGTTTCTGCAGCCTAGGGGAATGGCCAGCAGCTGTGAAGCAGGCCTGGTGGAGCCCAGGCCAGTCGAGTCCCACCTCAGGGATCCTAGGAGAAGGACATAACAGAGAGATCAGGATATTCTCCGGTATGTGTGGCTCTGCAGGTGTGTTCAGTTCTGCGAAGGTGTCCTTCGGTCTTCATTTTCAACCTTTTCTTCATTATTGCCTACCCATACCCAGCAAATCTTTAGACTTTTTTTTTTCTATTTGTTCCCCTTCATGAAATAGTAATACCATGTATATACTGATTGCCTGTTTATACACTATATTATGCCTTTGCTTTATACATAAAAAGTGTAAGATATTTTTCACTCCCCAAAATAAATGGTCACCTTGTGTTGATATGGTTCCCACTGAGAACGTGTGCTTCATACCACACTGGTTGTCACTGTGTCCATCTCTCCCAAATTCAGTCCCCAGTCCCCTGCCCCCCCCCCCCCGAAAATTCCAGTCCAAAAGCAAAAGAACTATTTGGTGAACTCCTACGTGGTTCTTGCAGATTTCCAGTTTTATTCTTCCGGGAGAGGCTTAGGAGATAATATGGATGATAACACTCTTGTCATGCAAGTGTTCTTTTTTAGCCCCATTGTTTCTGTGCTTGGAGACTCTGCAAAAGCTGTGGAAATGCGGAGCTCTCACGATGCACTCGAATAGAGGTTTTTTTTTTTTAAGTTTGTGAAATACATTTTCAATGTGTAATAAAGTAATTTGTTATCCTCGCCACTCTCCTGGCAAGGCCCCATTATTCGCCCCATCATTATTCTTGTGCTGATCGGGAGGCTGAAGTGGAGAGAGGCTGGATTCAACAGCATGTGAAATATTTGTCACTGAAACAATGTAGGCAAGTCAGTTTGACATGACTTTAAAGAAGGCCTGGCCTACACATGCTACAGCTAAAGATATCTGAACATGCTGTTTCCTGAGGGTGTTTATAAAAATCCATTTTAATAGTGAAATATAATTCTCCGAGAAAGAAGTTACTATTCTTGTGCACATACCACTATATAAAAATGGTTGTGTATGTGTGAATGTCTACACACACACTGTACACAGTAGTACACACACCCACGCATGCACACATGCCCTGAAACACTGTGTTTGTAGTAGTCCAAATGGGCGTTTGAAAAACCTGGCTACAATTTGGTTGCATCATTTTTGTAAACTATATTAATCATTTGTGGCTGGATAGCACATTATCCCAGCACTCCACAGCTTACAACAACACACAACAACACATATTTATTGTCTCTCAGTTTCTGTGGGTCGGGAGTTTGGGCATGGCTTAGTTGGGTCTTCTGCTTTGGGGTCTTACAAAGACAGAATCAAGGTGTTGTCTAGGGCTGCAATCTCATTGGAAGGCTCTGTGGGCGAGAGTCAGTTCCAGATGCATTCACATTGTTACTGGTAGGATCCTTCCAGCTTCCCTCCGCTCCTTGCGGAATGGCGCTCTCACAACATGGTAGCAAGCAAGAGGCAGGAAATTTCCAGCAAGGGAAAAGCCATCGTTTTTGTGACCTGATCATAGAAGTGACATCCATTTCTTTTTGTGTATTGTGTGCATTAAATGTTGCCCACCCTCAAGGGAAGAGGCATTGCACAGGGCATAAAAACCGAGAGGCAGGGATCTCCAGGAGCAGTGTCAGCACTGCCTCCCTGTCAGTTCTGACTTCAGCTGATTGGTATGCCAAGGTGCACATGCACAACTGTTAAGTTCCTTTTGACGCGTCTTGGAAGTTGAGGATAATTAGAAGTTGGGAAGGGTCTGCTGCACCCTCACAACCCAACTACCAGCTCATAAAAACGTTTGGCAACGCATACAGACATTTTTGTTAACCCTTTGTTTGTAAGTAGGCACAAAATAGTTTACCTGTTTTATCAGTTTGATTAAATCTCTGTCCTTTTGGATGTTCTGACCATGAATTGTGCAAGCAGCTAGCTCACTGAAAGCAGACCCGACACTATTCCCAAGGCAGGATTCAGTGGTTTTAAAGACAGCATCAGGCAGCCAAATCCTCTGATCCATCTAGGCATGAACTTTGGGTGCCATCCCTAAAGTTGGCTGGTGTGGGGCTTGCTGGATAGAATTTTAGACCTTCATTGTGCAAGGATGGCTGTATCTCTGGAATTTTGAGCAAACCCCTGTATCTTAAGTTCCACTAATGAAATTAATGCGAGTCCATGTGGCACATTCACTAGGAAGTCACTAACTTTACCAGTCAAAATTCAGTTTTAACATTCTTTATTCCAGTTATCAAAGCCCCTGCTGTTTTCAGGGATAAAGGTAACTGAAGTTTCTGGAGAGTAGGTTTGCTGCTTAGAGTGCTCATAGCCCAACCCATAGAGCCTGCAGCCTACAACTGATAGGTGCTGTGATGGATACCGTGTGTGCTGACACCTTTTGAAGCAAATTATAGATATCCTGATAATCATGTACTAGATGTCAGTTCCTGAACCTAGTATATTCTGCCTTTAGAAAGATTATTCAGCATGAAACAAAGTGCGGGCTCTGTGTTTCACATAAGGATTGAATGTGAAGCTCTAAAGAAGTGCTCTTTGGTCCATGCTCTGGTTTTCTCACTTCCTAGACATCATTTTGCACATCTTGGACCCTCAATTTTCTCATCTCTAAAGTGGATTGATAGTGGTCATACTTCATAGGGTTATTTTTAAAGATTAAGTGAGGGTATATATATATGAAATATGACTGGCACATAGAGAAGCTTAAAGAATTATTAGCATTAAGAGAAGTTCTCTGATAAGAAAGGTATTTTTAAATGTAAATATCCTTTTAAATACTTATCTGAACAAAATTTTAGATTGCAGCGGTTTGTGGTGTTTTGTTCTTCTTAAATATTTTATTTATTTGACAGAGAGAACACAGCTAGAGAGGGGACACAAGCAAGTGGAGTGAGAGAGGGAGAAGTGGGCTTCCCGCGGAGCAGGGAGCCCAATGTGGGACTCGATCCAGGGACTCCAGGATCATGACCTGAGCTGAAGGCAAATGCTTGACGACTGAGCCACCCAGGCGCCCAGTTTATGGTGTTTTATTTTTTAAAAATTTTTTAAAAAGATTTTATTTATTTGACAGAGAGAAACACAGCCAGAGAGGGAACACAAGCAGGGGGAGTGAGAGAGGGAGAAGCAGCAGGCCTCCCGCCGAGCAGGGAGCCCGATGTGGGGCTCGATCCCGGGTCTCCAGGATCATGACCTGAGCCGAAGGCAGTTGCTCAACCAACTGAGCCACCCAGGCGCCCAGTTTATGGTGTTTTAAACATTATTTGTCATTTGTTTAAATCTGTAATTTTAATACTGTATTCACATTTAACATTTTGATTTAGTTTCTTCTATGTGTCTTTGTGTATATTGGCATACATATGTATGTATGGTATTTTTTTGGAAGACAAAATTGGGATTATTTTGTTTATTTAGCCCATTTTTTTCATTTATGGACGCACTGGAAACATTTTCCTTGAAAACATGAGTTTCAGTGCCTTCATAATATTCCATTGGCAGAATTACTCTTATTGTTGGTTTCCATTTTTTTCACCATTCTATTGTGGTAAACCCATGAATACAAATACTTGTGTATATTTCTCATCACTTCCTGGGTTAAAGAGTGTGCACATTTTTAAGACCTTTGATGCAAGATTTCCTTACAAAAGAATTTTTTGCCAAAAAAAAAACAACAAAAAAAAAACAGAAGAATTTTTTGCCAATTTGTAGCTTCCATCAGAAGCCAATGGGTTATTATCAGTTTTCTTGCTGTGTAGCGGTTTGAATGAAGGATCTGACCTCTTAGAACTTCATTTGTCATTAGGAAAGCAGGGTTCATTATTCTACCCTCATAGGATTATTGTGAAGAGGAAATGAAATTGTTAGCTCAGTCTTCTGATTCCTGCTACAAAGACATTGAAAGTTAATGCTTCTGTCATTAACTAATTGTTCCACCTCAGCCCTCCTGCAAGCTAAATGGTGTTACCTTGGACTGGTTGCCCTGAGCTGCTCAGTTTCCTGTCTGTGAAATGAAGGCCTAGTAGACACACATGCATGGTAATCACAACCCTGAAAAAGGGTGGACATTTCAAAACCCAGTAATAGAGGAAGACAGCAAATAAAACTGTCATCCAAAGGAATAAATAAAAGTCACAAGTATGACATGTGAACATCAGTATAGTAATCTGCTGACTGCATGTTGGAGACTCACATTTCCTTGGTTATGGAATCTTTTCAAGATCTTTTTTTACATCACTTGAACTGCTTGAAAGAATGGACAAAATATGTTCTGTCCTTACTTCCAGGGGGTTTATTTCCTAGCTCTCAATTTACCTCTCTTGATAATGCTTTTTAATCCCACTCTTGAATGCTCAGATAGATTGATTTATTCCATATTTATTCATTAGATGCTGTGAGAATATTACCAGGAGTTCTGATTTTTAACAACTTACTGCTAGATCAGTTAAATGATAGTAACGGCCCTCTGCTTACCTGTCCCCTCCCGGCCAGCTCAGCTTCTCCTGCCAGCTCTAGAGTTTAACTCCCAAGCAGTGTAGCCTCTGTAGTGAAAACCTCTAGGTGAAAATGAGTATGCTGTGAGTGAGAACAGTCTTTGGTCCTTTCCCTGAGTTTAAGTCAATGCCTTTACCCTGACTGTGAGACTTGAGAAACCAGAATTCCTTGATGGCTCATTTGAATTCAGCAGGGTTGTAGTAACTGCTCAGTGGTAAAGCTCTGGGGGAAGCCCTGCAATCAGCCAGCTGCAACTGTGGAGAAGTTAGGCTCTTAGCTGAAATGGCAGAAAGTGGTTTCTTCAGCTGTGCATGTGTCACTGGCATTACCTGTATAGTGATCGGAAGTCACGTCTCTATACATCATGCAGGGGCCAGGAATCCGGAAATCCAGGTGGTGGCCCTGCCTTGGCCGCACTCAGTGGCCACGTTCCTTGGACTGGTTACTCTGAACTTCAGCTTCATCTATTGTAAATCAGGGATTGGACTAGGACAGTTGGTTTTAATTCTGACATGATGTGATTTATTTATTTATTTTTTTTTGGAGCTGTCCCTCCTTCCCCTCACTGTGTAAATACCAAGATTTAAAATTTTTTTCTGAATAATAATTTTTAGCCTGCATAAAAATTCAGGAGTTTAAACTAAGTGGGGATCCAGGACCATCAAGAGATAATTTATATAACGAGTAGGTAGTGAGGGGTGGAGGTGTTGGCAATAACATGCTAAAAAATAATAAACATGCTTTCATAAAAGTTAGCAAGGAGGGGCCGTAAGCTTATGGTAGGGATGTTATAGTTTCACTTTATACTCCCACTCAGGTAAGCTAAATAAAGTGCTTACTGCAAAAATTTGTAGGTGTTGGAAGGGTCTTTGCACTTTGGTACCCCATTATAGATATATTGCCCTATTTTTAATCCACGCTTTCTGAAAACACAGAGAGTTCTGGAAATTTGGAGAAAACCGGATATGATATTAATACTAACTATAATCTATTGAGTGTTTACCGTGAGCCAAGCACTGCACTATTTTATGAGTAGTGGGTTGGTTCTCCCAATGACTCAGAGAGAGAGAGACTATTCCCAGCACTCCATTTTACAGATGAGGGAGTCGAGGCACAGAGATTATTTTGCCTGCACAGGGTCATCAGCCAGCAGGTGGCAGAGCTAGAAATCCAAGGGATCTGACCTCAGAGCCCACACTCTTAACTGCCATACTCTTTGACTCCCTGACCTGGAGGGCAGAATCACACCCCCCCCAAGGAGCTTGGCTGAGGAGACAGGACAAATGCATGATGGGTCTCCATCAGCATGAATATGACCTCGGAGTCTGATGACCTTGAAGTCAACACTTGTCAGAACATAGAGAAAATGTTGTTGTCTCCATAACACTTACTGTGATACTTTCTCTCCTAATGCTTCTTTACTCTCCCACCCACCCAGGCATCTTTGGAGATTTGGGAGCCATGTTCTTCCTGCTGTTCTGGCTAGAATCTGCCACCCATCTATTACTTCTCTGAGCTCACTCTCCCACTCTGTTGTGCTAAATTCAAAAACAGAGACAATGACACGATTAGGTATTTGTGGCCACCATAAATCTTCACATTTCTCATATAAACCTAAGGTAGACTCCGAATTGAAAACTGAAACGGCTCTGGCCAGGTGGCATTGAAATACTGAAAAAATGGGGGCTGTGTCTCAGATTGTGTGGATTAAGTGCATTTGAGGCACAGATCTTTTGTGGATCCAATCTGTCGTAGGACTGGACTTGAATTCAGCTGGGTTCTTTGTGCTAAATTAAGATTCTTAGTTTGACCAACAAGGCCAAGAAAATGTCATTGAGGCTTCTCAGATCAGGAATTAATATAGAATTCTGGGTAGAGCAACTTGAATTGCAAAGGTAATTTAATTTCTTAAAGGTACATCCAATAGTTAAACGTCAGTTGTGTGCTTAAGCCGTGTAGCATACTAATTAAATGCTCTGTGGGTTCTTTGAGGTGCGCAGCTGTTCCCCTTGCGCATTCTTCCTCCTCTGTAGGTGGTGATTTCTTATTCTGTCTTTCCACTCTGTGGGAGAATTTCATCTCTTGCTGCATGACCCCTTTGGTTTGTGCCTACCCTTTGTGGGACTTATGGTACCAGGCGAGCCCCAGCAGGAGATGGGCAGAAGGCTGGAGGACCTGCCAGGTAAGGAGGAAAGAAGCCTGTGGCTTGTGAACCCAGGTTTGTTGGAGTGATACTTCTTTGTCACTGTTCATTTTTTTGGAATCCCACTTGCTGCCTGGGATTTGTCCTCTTCCTCCCTTCCTCCCCCCACTTCTTTGGGAGAGAGAGGAGATGAGGGGGCAGAGTGGGAGACTGAGAGAAAGAGACAGGATCTTAAGCAGGCTCCAGGCTCATTGTGGAGCCCAACACAGGACTTGATCTCATCACCCTGAGATCATGACATGAGCTGAAATCAAGAGTTAGGCATTTAACCGACTGAGTCACCTTGACTCTTTATTTCTTGTCTAGCTTTCTTCCTTAGATTCTAGCCACACTGTTTTTCTATTTTTCTCTGAATATCCTTAGTAAAGGAAAATGGGTTTTTGAGCATTAACTCCTTATTAACTCCTTTCATATCGACACCAGTTTAAGAAGAATTTAAAGGCTATAATTAAAAATGTTCTCAATCTGTGGCCTCTGGTAGGGATGTAGCTCTTTTACTTTTCAAGATACTAACCTTTTTTAAAGCTTACTGTTTTTTTATTCTCTTTGCTTTTTAATATGTTTGAATAGTTCATAATTTTAAAAATGGCGGCACTTCTCCCAAAAAGACTCTTTCAGTCTGTAAACAACAACAACAAAAAATTAAGGTTTTGTCTAAAATTTTTTGAATAGGTGCTCCCAGCACATAAATGTTTTAAAATGCATATTTTCAGCTGAGCCGTATAGGTTCTTTTACCCTATCTCCTTGAGAACCAGCAGAATGTCCTTTACTGATCAGCCGTGTGACTTTGCGTAAGCCGCCTAATTTTCTGAGTCTCATTTTCCTCATCTGCAAAGTGAGGATAATATTGGTACCTGTGTCATCAAGTATTTGGTAGAAGTAAATGAGTTATATGCGCGAAATGCTCAGGGCAAGGCTTGGCACGTGGCAGATAATCAGTCATTATTTAAAAAGAAAAATGCAAGGAAGTTCTAAGCAAAAACTGACTTTTCCTATGAAGGCTGCAGACAGTTGTTTAGAGGTTATGATAAGCCTGTCTTTGGGAGTCACCAGAACCCAAACTTAAAACTCTGAGCCCTCCCTCATAGGGTGTGTACAAATTGAACCTCTGATGACATGTGAGCGATAGTACTTACCTTCCCAGCAGGGGAATAAAAGGGAATAGTATAAAGAAGTGCTTAAAATATCTTGGCACATGTTAAATACTCGAGAAGTGATAACTGTTATCTTGCTATTGTAGCGCAAATTGGCATGTTCTTTTTAGTCTTTTATATGCATATTTTAAACAGCCATAATTACAGTGTAAGTACAATTTCAGGTCTTGCTCTTTTCAAGTAATATTATATCACAAATACCTACCGCAGCAACTCTAGAAACTGCAAAGCCAACATTTTAATGACTGCGTAATATTTCGTGAAGTTGTTATAAAAGATTTGATTTCCCTGTTTCTTTAGAATTGAGCACTGAAGTTGTTTCCAAGCTTTTCATTAGCAGCGAGACCATGTGAAACATCTTTATACATAGAATCTTTCATATTCCCTGGCATCACCTTAGAAAAGATTCCCTGAAGTACTATTATCAGCATGTGACTGTTTTTGTGATTCTTTGTCTGTCTTAGTGAACAGGAGGCTTCAGTGGGGGGCTCAGCACTTCATCCACAGCACCTCGCACATAGTGCTCAGTCAGTAGTTATTGAATTAGTGAACACATGTGCATGTTATTGTATGATTTTCCCAAATGTATGAAGACTTTATGTTTCTATCCTAGTTTTTTAAAAGAGTGTTTATTTATTTATTAGGGAGGGAAAGAGTGTGCATGAGCATTGCGGGGAAAGGGCCAGGGAAGACAGAGAAGGAGACTCCCCACTGGGCAGGGAGCCTTACCTGGGGCTCAATCCCAGGGCCCTGGGATCACAACCTTAGCTGAAGGCAGCTGCTTTAACCAACTGAGCCACCTAGGTGCCCCTGTTTGTATCCTATTTTATTTATTTATTAAATAGTTAATTTATTAATAACTTATTAAAATAGTCTTAAAAACAACGAAGGAAAGCTAGTTAATAGGTCACATTTGTTGAGCACTTTCTATGTTCCAGGCATCCTCAATACTTACGTGTGTTACCTCCTTCAATTTGCTTAACACTGCTCTGCAGTAAGGACTATTAGGACCGTTTTATAGATGAGAAGACAGAGGGGTGAGTCGACTTTTGCCCAATCATGCAGGTGGTGAGTGGTAGAACCCACGTTCACATGAGGCAGTCAGACCCTTAGTCTGCACTTGATGACTAGGCTAAGATCCCTCCTACTTTACTTTTCCAGCAGCTCACCCCTTTCTATGTCAGCCAGTCTGACAAATGATTTCTCAGGGAACCTGAGTTTCTTGGCCAAATTCCAAACAAAGTGTGAATCAGGTGTCTCTGAGCCTGGAGGGTTTTGTTTCAGTCTCAGAACGAGAGCCAGAATCACTTACAGGGGCTTGTTCCTTAAAAGGACTCCCACCTTTGCAGTTCACCAAGTGAAGGATGTGCAAATGTATTTCTTTCTTTCTTTCTTTCTTTTTAAATAAACCTTAGTTTTTTTATCGAAGGGAAGAATTTTATTACACTGTTAAACATTCAAGGCAGCTGGTAGATTCAGAACATTGTCCATGTGGGAGTTACTAATTCATGAAGGACTATCTGGGACCAAACAATACAAAGGATAAGATCCTAGGGATTAAGCAGTAATGCTTTTGTTTAGTTAGCAATTGAAATAGAGCAATTTTTTAAAGAGTATCAGCTGTGTTATTACAACCATTTCTTCACTCTCTCCCCTTATCACTTTATTATCTGATAATAATGGCAATAATGGGGATAATGGCTGGGAATTTTAAAGGATATTTGCATCTGTGAGCACTACATGGTATTTTTCCCCCTTTGCAAATAAATGACTCTTAAAAACAGCAGGTAGTTTATCTTTAGACTGTTATTTGTACGTAGTGATTTTATGATTTAGTCATTTATATGTAGCTTTGGTTCCGGTTGTTTGCATTAATTTATAATTTTAAATGCTTATTCTTGCCACAGATGTCATGTTTCTGCCGTTGCACAGGTAATATGAAGGATGGGGAGTGAAGGTGAGCCCCCCTATTTATATAGCTAACGTTCCTTACGACACAGCGACACAGCGCTCTGGCCCAAAGCTGTAACTCACACCTCGTTCAACCTTCCCGGGGTTTTATTCCAAGAAATGATGAAGGGCTTTTTGTGGGAAGTAACAGTCTCACTAGTTGGCTTTCAATAAAACCAAGGAATTCTAATTGGCAGATAATTGGGTCAAAATAGAAATATTTCCTGTGCATATGCCTGCCCTCCAGCTTCTTCCCAGTGCGTGAGAAAGCTTCACTTGGTATCAACAGAAAACGAAGTGCATTTGGAGATGAGGTGAAGTGCTTTTATCGTCAGGGCAGTTTCAAGAAGTGCATGTGGCTTCCTCATAGCCTGCCTTCCCTTAGTGGATGAATTAAAATCACCCAGATGTAGATGGAAATGACTTTGGCATAGAGGAAGGACTATGCCTAAGGCAACATGTCATTTTTTGGTGATTGGAGAAGAGAAACTTGCAGATGCACCTTTTTAAGGAGGTGGTGTATTATGGGCTCGGTCACAGAAACCTGGTTCTGAATCTGGGTTCTGCGCTTACATAACTGGGTGCTTTTGGTCAAGTTTCTGAGCCTCTCTGCATCTCATTTTCTTCATGTCAGTGACTTGTACGTTAAATGGGACAGGTAAATGAGACCAGCCTATAATGTGCTTGGCATAAACTAGTAGAGCTGTAGCCTTTCTATAAACATTTCTTTCCTGTGACCTGGATTCTAGTTCTCTTTCTTTTGTTGAAGACCCCGTGACCTAGAAAAAGCTGGTTTATCCTGCAGGGCTCAGTGTTTTCAGACAGAAGTTTTAGTAATTAGAGGTGATGTGAAGATCAAGTAAAATGTGCTTAGAGAAATCTGATCCAGGCAGAAGGTGAGCCCTAGCTGATGTTTCCTCTGGGTCACTGACCATCCACTGAATGGGGGTGCCTGGTTGTGAGAGGCCCATAGTCAGATTTGGGTCTGCAAAGAAATCGGTAGCTACTTTTCAGGCCCCAAGGAGAATGCGCAGGAATGCCTGACAGAAGTCTGTCATGTGTCAGGAGCTTTATATGTTGCCTCAGTGAATCCTTAACAGCAATCCTGCAAGGAAGCATGATTCTTCACTTCCTTCCTCTCATTGTATGGGTCTGGAAACAAACTCACTGAGTTTGTTTAAGTTTAAGTTTCAGGTTGGTCACTTACTTGCTCTGTGACCCCAAGCAAATTATTCTCTCTGAGGCCCATTCCTTACCTGGAAATGCTAAGAGTGAATGTGTCTTAGCTGTGGGGACTGTTGAGAGGATTAACTGAGATAATGTAGATCAAGCCGCTGGCAGGGAGTTAGCTCACTATCTGTTGGTGTGATGGATTTTTGACTGAAATACGGCTTTGGAAAATTGTATTTTCTTCAAAGGACACACAAGGTTTGAAGACACAGTAGGCTGGCCTCACATGTAAAGAAAATTGCTGACGTATAGAAATTAATATGAATGTGGGTGAAGAGAAGGAGAGAGATCGAAGATAAAAGAAGTATCTGGACATCTAGTGGATTTATTGTTAGAGACAATAAGCATGCTGGTAATCGTTTTATCCCTCAGAACAGGAAAGAAGCAAGGCAGAATTATGACTGTGCTTAAATTCGATGAATAGAGAATAATGCCAACAAAGGGAATTGATAGGGGCCTTGTTGTGTTTTAGTTTGCTAGAAGAGTTGGTACTAGACCCCTTCAGTGTGCCAGGCACTGAGGCAGTGGTGCCTGAGTGCTGGGAAGACATCTTATAATGAGGACTGACGGAATAGGAGTAGAAAGCCTCCCCTCAGTGGAGGTTTCTCAGCAGGTAACAGAAGATCATTCGTCAGAAATGTCATGGATGGTATATGACACTAGGTAGGAGGCTGGTCTGTTGATTAGTTAGTTATGAAAAAGCCATATAGTCCAAGTCAGGAAAAGTAAAATTATATATAGGTTGTTCTAAAAAAATTAAAAAATGAAAATAGACTAATGGGGTTACATTGGAGGGTTGGGGAAGGAACTTCATAAAATAGGCAAACACCAATGCCTAAATGCCTTTTAGCCACTAAAATGTTCATGCCAGGTCAGAGTTTATTTGAGAACTAGCGAGATGGAAATGGCTTGGTGGTCTGTCATCCTGATATTTGATCCTGGGATACCTCTCTAAGTTTGGTGGGCCAGCTTCAGTTCCTTGAAAAGACTTTCCTCTCTGGACTAGATAATACAATGTCTTTTCCAATTTTAAGTTTTATTATTTGGGGGCATATTCTTCATAACCAATTGCGAGATTAAATATTCTCTTTCAGGAGAGAGGAAGTTTTATATGTGAAGCACAGACATTTGAATTATTATATCTGTTAATGTTCCACAGTTACACCTAAAGATTTTGGGTCACTCACCAAAATAGAAATGAATCTTACTCAAGAGTTTATTAGCACTACGATGGGGAGATTATATCGAGGTAATACATTCTATCAGATATGCCTACTTAAAAAGCATTGTACTTAAAATAATTTGTAGAGGTGATTAAATATTGATTCATATGTTAAGAATCTTTTAATGAGAAGACTGGATGTGGGTCCCTCCCTTTTTCCCCACCGAGGATGCCCACTGGCCAGGTGTTTTCTCCCATCTCCTGGAGCTTACTTTCTGTTGAGGGGAGGGGATGGCTAACAGTGCAAAACATTTGAAAAAGCATGGTCATTTTCTGCCGTGACGAGTGCTGTACAGAGGAGTAGGATCAAGCGGTGTGGTCCACGCTGTGGCCGTTGGGAGTGTGTGACGACATGCTGGCTGAGTTGAGATGTCGGTATGGCAGGGAGGTAGCCTGCCGCTGGTAGATCTGGGGACGGTCCTGCTGGAGAGAGCAGCGCGTGAAAGAGGAAGGAACTGCACGTGCTGCCTGAACGGAAAGCAGGCCTGTGTCTGCGCAGGGCCCTGAGCTGCGGGGCACATGCCTGGAGCCATGCTAGTGAGTGTTCCCGTCCTGTAAGAGCAGCAGTGGGGCACTCTGGAAGGGTTGAAGCAGGGAGTGACCTGTTCTCATCCTTCCTTTCATTCATACTGTTATTCTACACAGAGGAACTCAAAAGAAAGTTTTGTGTAAACCAACTGAATGAAAAAAAAAAAACCACACAAAAAATGTCAACTTGATGTAAATTGTTTTTTTTTAAGATTTTATTTATTAGAGAGAGTCCAGAAGCAGGGGGAAGGGCAGAGGGAGAGGCAGAAGCAAACTTCCCACTGAGCAGGGAGCCCGTTTGGATCCAGGACCCCCACATCATGACCTGAGTAGAAGGCAGACACGTAACTGCTTAACCAACTGAGCCACCCAGGTGCCCCTGGGGTAAATGTTTTTTGAAGGTTGAGTGGTTTTATAATGCGATCTTAAGCATTTGACTTTATTGCACTTTGTGAACCCCTTGTGGCTAATCCAGATTCTTTGGGACCCATTTTAAGCCCTACCTCTGCTGTCAGATTCTTTTCATATAATTCTTTCCCACTTTTTTTTTCTTTTTTATTCACTTTCATTCTTTTTTAAAAAAATATTTATTTATTTATTTATTTTTCACTTTCATTCTTTATTCTTAACTTGTTTTGTTCTTGGATCTCCTGGGCCACCCTTGTTATCCTGGCCTTTTCAACTGCACTTTGAAGAATGCTAACTCCTGGGCAGAATACTTCTGTGATGCTAAAATTCAGACTCTTTCAAAGTTTGGCATTCGAAAGTAATCAGTTTATCAGTCTTTTTTATTTTATTTTATCTTTTTATTTAAAGATTTTATTTATTTGACAGAGAAACATAGCCAGAGAGGGAACACAAGCAGGGGGAGTGAGAGAGGGAGAAGCAGGCCTCCCGCCAAGCAGGGAGCCTGATGTGGGACTTGATCCCGGGTCACCGGGATCATGACCTGAGCCGAAGGCAGTCGCTTAACCAACTGAGCCATCCAGGTGCCCCAGTTTATCAGTCTTATAACCCATCAACATCAGGTACCTTTTGTGTGCCAAATTTTTCATCCATCTTTTATCATTGTGATAATTAAGTGAGCAGTTCTTGCTTTGTTAAGAGCACCCCATACATGTGTCTTTTGAGAACTGCTTTAGAACTTTGCAGTTTTTGTAAGGTCTAATATCACTCTCTTCGGGACCTCTTAGGTCAATCAGGGCTACTTAAGGAAGCATCCGTTGAAGAATAGAATAAATATACTGTCTGGATCCAGCGACCTGTAGTTCCTATTTTTTTTCCAGCTCCCCCTTCAGAGAAGCTTTTTGTTTCCCACAATAATCAGCTATTTCTCAGAGACTCTTAGTGTGGGGGATCTGTGAAGTGTTTTTCAATGTGTGAGATTCTGGGATGCCTTTGTAGGGATGTGCTTGGCCAGCACAGTGTTGGTATTAGGGAAATGAGACGGTGAGATGGCTTACTTATCTGTACATTGGCAAATAGAGAAAGATAGCCTTGTAATAGAAAAAAATCTCAGAGGGGAAAGGAATAATAAAATCAAGCTGGTTTACGGTTTGTCAGTCCAAAAAGCTTTTAAGCCATATCTATAAAAGGAGATTCACTTAATGTTTGCTCTGCATTTCAGGCATCATTGTGTGATAAGTGGTATAAATTTAGCCTCTTTAAGGCTGATCTCCTAGGGGTTGAGTTTTAAGCATTGGAACTTTATTTGAAAGAATTCTATCGATTGGGCTGCTTTTATTTGGTTCCTCCATACTGTAGAGAGGTACTAAATAATGGTTTGGCCTCCCTGGTAGGATTGGTTTTTTTTTTGTTTTTTTTTTGTTTTTTTTTTTAAATTCACTTTATGGGTCTCTTTCTCTCTGCCCCCATTTTCCACCTTCTATTTCTAACTGTTCTCTTTAAAAAGACTAAAGTGGTATGAGAGAGGAGGAAAAAAGGGAAAGAAAAATCAACTGTCACATTGTGAACATAATTGATTCAATAAATAACGTCTTTCAATTCCCAAGGCAAACCTCAAAGTCTTCACTTATGTCAATTAGTGTTCAGCTCGGTAAGTGGTGGCATTCTTAATTTAGAGAGATGGAGAGAGTTCACCAGTGCTCATTTCCTAAGGAGGGAGTGTGCTTTCCAGTTTTTAAAGACATACCACCAGATTTATGCAAAGGAAGGTTGCAGTGGAATCAACGTGGCCATTTTTATTCTTCCTGAAAATAGAAGGGAGGCATTTAATTATTGTTCAGGGTTTTGTTGAAAGAAACAAATGGAAACAAGGGGAAAGAAAACTACTAGATTGTAAGCTCCGTGTGGTCAGGGGCTGTGTCTTGTTTGTTCACCATTTAATCTCCAGCACCAACATATTTATTGAGTGGATCTGTTGATGAATGAATGAGAGCAAAAATGAGCGGTTAGATCTTAGGGTACGAATGAGGTTAAATTTCATTGCACTGGTGTTTTTGTCCCCACTCTCCTCCTTTCCTGTGTAAGGAGAGTAGCTCTAAGAGTGCCAGAGGACAGTGTCTGTTGTATCTTCCAAAGTGCATTCTCTTTGAGGTGGTGTCAGGCTGCCATTCACAAATTCTAGAAAATGACCCAGTTTGGCTTCAGAACCACGTGAGATATATTACAGATCTAAGTTCCAGGCCCCAGCCCCAGAAATGCTGATGATGTGGGTCTTAGGAGGGTGTGGGGGTCCCTGTGTACTTCTTTGGGTCCCCCTCCTAGTTCTGGTGTGCAGCCGCACTATGCCTTTGGCCTTGCTGTCCTCTCAGCTCTCCAGTGTCAGTTACTCCTTGGTAAAAAGTGACTCAACTTAAGCAACCCCAGAATAACTTGGCAGTACTGTGACCAGAACCAGGGTCTCGGGACTCTGACCACAGTGCTCCTGGTCTTAGAGTTTGCCCCTTTAGTTCACCTCCACTCAGTGCCACTCAGCATTCTTTCAGGATTCTTTATGATAGTTTTTCCTTGTAGGACGGGGTAGTATTTGTGGCTATGGCGAGCCACAATCTGAAGGAGCATCTGAAACCTCAAGGATATGTTACATTTTGTTTGCTCTACTTTGGCACTGAATATATTTTACGGTCTTCTCCAGAGGCTCACCCGCTTGCTGTGGCACAGAATAACCCCCTTGTAGGAAGCCCCAATCTTTCTCTTGAAGCTCCCTCAGTGTGGACCAGACCTGAGTGATCACGGCTTGCTAAAGGTTCACAGCTCTGGGGCCTGCTTGACTCCTATTAAATCAAAGTCCTCCTGTGCATGGTCTGGGGACCAGTGTTTTAAGTCAGCTTAGATCATTCCTGTTCCGTGTAGAATACTTTCTAGTCCCTGAGAACAGGGTCTCTGATTCCCAGATCGATCCACCTAGATCCAGTTCTGACTTCCTTAAAACTCTAGTTCATAATTACTTTATCATGTTGTCTTTCTCTGTGAAGGTTTATCCCCTGGTCTGCAGAACTTGTTCCTGAACCAGGAAGGAGTGAATATCTGTTTTCCTCTTTCCTCCAGGGCAGATTTTGACTGGCAAGGTGCATGCTTAGAAAGTCGGGATGTGCAGTCATTGAGTGAGCATGTGAGAAGGGTCAGGGGAACCTCTGAAGCCAGGCTCTGTTCTTTCCCTGTGTTATTACTCAGCAGATAATATGATTTTGGTAAAATTGCTTAAGCCTCTTGGAGTTAACTGTTTCCTCATCTGTAAAATGGGAGTAATAATAGTCCTTGTTCAGGGGTTTTGTGTGTATCAGACCAGGTGTCCATGTCCTCAGCTGGCTCTTCGGATGCAGACTCAGACACGAAGACTTTTGTGCAGAGCGTGGCTAGAGAGGGCCTTCGGGAACGGCCCTTGGAGGGAGTGGGGGAAACAGGGTCAGGCAGGAGGGGACTTTAAACTGTGGTAATGTTACAGTGAAGGTTTCAACTGATCCCTGAGGACCTCTAGACATGGGGTGTGCCTCACAGTTGTCCGGAGTTGAGGGAAGGAGGTTAGGCCTATAGACCCCTGTATCCAGGGGTCCTTGGATGTGGGCTGCCCCTGGAGAGGGGTCAGTGATCTCAAGTAAGGAAGCTCCCTTTGGCTGGGGGTGGCTGTGCCTCTGGTGCTGGCAGGTGGGGAAGGGGTGCCCAGGTGCTGGAGGGGTCTCCGTGGTTCGTTCTACACCCACTGCCCAGGACCATGCTCACGACAACTTGGGCAGCCAGCGCAGTGCATTTGTAAGTGCTCAGTAAATACTCATTATTGCCGTTACAAGTCCGGCTCTGGCAATGCCACTTAGTGGGCCACTTTCGAGAAGTGCCTTACCTTCTCTTGGCCTGTTTTCTTATGTTTAAAGTGGAGAGTCTAAACTCCGGTACCTGTTTCCCTTGATTAATTCTGAGCCCATGTAGAGAGAATATATGTGAAATTGGTGAAAAGAATATTATAAATATGTAAGGTGTGACTATGAGCTTACTCTTCTTTTTTTTTTTTTTTTTTTAAAGATTTTATTTATTTGACAGAGAGAAACACAGCCAGAGAGGGAACATAAGCAGGGGGACTGAGAGAGGGAGAAGCAGGCTTCCTGCAGAGCAGGGAGCCCGATGTGGGGCTCGATCCCGGGTCTCCGGGATCATGACCTGAGCCGAAGGCAGTCGCTTAACCAACTGAGCCACCCAGGCGCCCCAATGAGCTTACTCTTCTGAAATGAGTATGGGGCCCCGACTTGGACTCCTTGAAGGGAAAGGGTTGTAATGAGTGTAAAAGTGCTTGCCCACGAACTATGGTGTTCTGATGGTTCTTTCTTGTCTCTCTAGGGAATTAGAATAATGGAGATGCTGCTGAAGGAACAGTGTGGTGCCCCCTTAGTCGAATAAAGAATCATCAGTGAGTACCAAAAGCAAAATCAGTGTTGTTTACTCCAGGCATGTTCCCATGCTTTTACGCCCCGTATAATGCTTCAGCCTCCCTGCGCTACTCACCTGGTACACTTCCTGGTTAGGGGCAAAGGGTACTGTCTCACAGGGGTTTCGTTATCTCTTCAGTACCTTCATTTACTTAGTTCTTAGATTTTCAGAGCCTTTTGGTACCATGTGGTGGGTTATGACAGCATTCAAACTGTTTAAACTGCTCAGCACAATGCAGTGTGATCGTGATCCTCAAGGTGCCATAGATTTGTAGACTGTGGTCTGGGATTAACTGAAGCTTGATTGTATTGTTCTGGGAACAGCGAAAGGAGGGGTTTAAAAGCTGTATTTAAACAGGAAGAGAAGAAAGGGGCATGTTTTGATTGGCTAGTGAAATTCTAAGTGTATAGTTTGGTGAGTTTTGACTAACACATAGTTATGTAAGCATCACAAAAAAGATGATATAGAACATTTTAAGGCTTTGATGTTGCTGCCATGTTTTTGCCAGCTTATTGCTTCCCTTTTTTTATTATCACAAAGTTTTTGCAAGCTTGAAATATGCCTGTTTTAATGGAACTTCTTTTCTCAAACTTGGGTCTATGGAGAATAGAAGAATGGTTGTTTTTATGAGCAATAAAAATGTCACCTTGAAAGGAAGGGGGTAGGTATCAGGTCTAAGGCCGTAGAGGAAGGGTCAGTTATTGCCCTCAGGCCAAATCCAACCTGCTATCCGCTTCTGTAAATAAAGTTTTATTAGAACACTGCTGTGTTGCAGGCTTTCTTGTGGCTGTAACACCTAAGTGAATAGCTGTGACAGAGAGCTCCCTTCCTGCAAGGCTTAAAGTATTTTCTGTCTGGTCCTTTAAGGAAAAGCTTTCTGTCCTCTACGTTTGAGCGTGCTCCCTCCTAAGGTAAGATCAAGGAGCCTTGTGGTTTTTAGCCATTTTTTATATTGCATTTAACCATATCTTACCTGTGTTTCAAAGGAGTACTATGAGAGTTTATTTTCTCTGTGTTAGCTCTAACTTCACCACTTGGATGATTTTAAAGACTAAGAAGGCATTGAAATTTTCATGACAGTGAAGTTAAAATAGCAGCCACAGTCATCATCACCATTGCTTATGAAGTTCCAGTGCATGTGCACAGAAGGGAGTAGAAAAGTAGGCATTTTGTTTATCAGATAAAGCAGTGCTGGGATGTGGCTGGAGTCTAGGTGCTGTGGACTCAATTTGCCAGTTTGGGAATTTTGTAACTCTTAATTTAAAAAAAAAAAAGAAGAAGAACATTGTGTGGGGTTTGAATGAATGTGCATAAGGAGACATTTATACTACATTTATATTGTATCACATTTCAGATTTGCATAATTTCAATTCACTAGACTGTGACCGCCTTGTCTGTGGTGCCCAGTGCTCGGGATACTCCGCAGAGCTCTCTGGCCGGTATATCTATGTGGCCATTTGAAAATTAGAAAGTTTAGAAGGTGATTTTTGTCAAAATGGAGGCGCACAAATCTCGCTAACCAGTATGCTTGTGATGTTGCTGCTGACACATCCATTTGATAGATTTTTGGTTTCCTGTCATTTTTGAATAAAACAAATAGCCCTGACATCTGTTTGTTCTTACTCCTGGCAGCTGGGAGACTGGGCTTGGTGAGGTTTGATAACATAGCAGAGTTCTCTCACACTGGAATGATTAAGCCCTCAGATTTAGCTCTATCTTAACTCCCCTTTGAACCAGCTCCTCTGGATCACTGGACTTAATAAAATAAGGTGCTGGCTTTGTTCGAAGATCATTAAAAGGCAGAAATGCAGTTTCTTCAAGAATTATCCATAGTGATAGCATTCAAGTGACTTATTTTAAGAGTTGCTTCAGAAAAGAGGCAAGTAAGTATTGATTGGTGAGACATGTTTATTAGGTGATAAAGCCTATTTGCTTTCTCTTGCAGGGGAGCTGTGTTGTGCTACTTTTGCCCGAGAACCTCTTCTTGGCCGCAACACATCACTGATACAGGTTTTCAAATACAAGCTTAAGGAGACAGTGTTGGCAGCTTAAAGATGAGACCTTCCTGCCAGGACGTGAAATGATATCCTCCCCCAGAGCCTGTCTCAAATAGTGGCCCTCTTGGATGTGAAACCTTCCAGATGGATTTTTATGGCAGTGTCTTTATGATTTACAAATAAAGGAAAAAACCCATAGAAGGTGAAACCTTCCCTTCTTCAGGATGTTCTGCTGATTGCCTGGCGACGGTGTCAGGGAAGCCAAAGACAGGCCAGAGGCCTGGCGAGTGGCACTTGGGCCCATGTTTATCAGCATCATTGCTCATAGGATTTATGAGAAGATTTGGGGACAGATAAAGGAGTTGAACCTGATACTGGTGCATCGGTGGCCTGCAACAGAATGGAATGTACCAGGCCTGTGTTGAAGCTAAGCCATATTTAGAGTAATGTTCTACCCATAAGTACTACTGAAGGGCCATTAGTATAGCTTCTCTAATGTAACATGTCAGCGGTATGGAGAGCAGGGAGGCAAGGTGTAGCTTCGGCATTGTGAGATGTGGAGCAGATCGTTAGCCTCTCTGTTTCCCTGGAAAGTTGGCGGGGGTGGGGGGGCGGGGGGACTGGGCACAGATGTTTGTCTCTTGATGATTAAACACGGAAGGGCGAGGGGGGGACGTTCAGTATGAAAGCACAGGTGTGGGAATTTGGCAGGAGGGTGTTTGAGTGCAGGTGTTGCTGCCCACTAGCTCAGTGGTTCATCCTGTACATCATAGCCAATCTTTCTGAAGCTCTTTCCTTTTAATTGTACAACGGGGTTATAGGATTAACTTTGTGTGGTTGTTCGACCGATTTGAGATCCCATGTATCAAGTACAGTATACTATCTCTTGCAGAGTAGAAGTTGTATAAACAGAAGTCACTATTATGTGAAACCATTTTGAAAATGTACTTTTCAGACATTGGAAGGTAGTATTACTGTTTGAAAATTAGGTGACAGTAGTTTGCATTTCCCGTGATTGGAAGCCAAAATATAAATGCACACTACCTAACAGAAAGCTTGAAGAGAGGCAATAACTTGGAATTTATCTGCTTAAGATGAAAATTGGGCCATTACTGGAAAGACCTGGGGAAATTGTTCTTTTTTTTTTTTAATATTTGAAAATTTTTCCACTTAGTGCAGTGATGAATTTCAAAGCAATTTTATTATTTCATATAAGCCTGCCAGTGTGAGTTTCTTCTTACTGTGTGTGAGCTGCTTGTGCTGCCGGAGTTTTGTCCCTTAGGATAATTCTCCTTGTTTTTTTCATTCTTTAGGTGTTAGGAATGGTAGGAACCAGAACACACTTTGACTTCGTTTTCCAGTTTGTAAGTGGCATTTGGTAGGCTTTTGGGGATAATGGGATAATAGCCCATTTCAAAAAATAAAAGGTAATGTAAATTATCACACAGGCAAGAGGTTAGAAGTCCATATTTGAGGTTGACATTGTAATGAACTTAATGTTTCATACTCAACAACGTGCATCCTCTGAAGGCAGTTCTCAGCCTTGGGTGTTCATTAGAACCATGTGGGGAGCTTTATGCGTGCACCCCCCCCCATCCAGTTACACCCCAGAGCAATACAGCAGAATCACTGGGCGTGGAACCGGCGTCTGTATTTTTCAAAGCTCCCTACATGGTTCCAGTAGGCCGCTAGGGATGACAAGGCTATAGTGTATTCTCGGTGATTTTCAGACGTTATCTGATTTCTTTCTCCACACTTCTAAAGTAGGAATGGATCTCTGTAGCAAGAATTTTTGTTAGAGCTAGTAAGAATGAAGCACGGAGAGGCTGAATTTTTGCCCTAATTGCCTGGAGCGAGGGTGGCCAGTGCAAATGGCTTTGGGCACCCTGCAGGTGATGTAATGAGGCACGCAGGCAGGTGGCCACTGGGAGACCGTGGGGACGCACACCTGTGTGAAGGTGGGCAGCTGCTGCTCAGCTCCCCCTACTGTGACCATGTGGCTGTCTTTTCTAGTGATTCCAGTTTCCAGTTTGGTAGGAAAAGGCAGATTTTTTTTTTTTTTTTTTTTTTTTTTAAAGAAAAGAATTCTCCCAGTTTTTCCAGATTGGCAGTAATTCAGAACTGTTCGAAACATTGTGCGGCCGTGTAAAACGTGTTTGCAGGTAGTTTCCAGCCTCTGCCTCAGGAGTCTTAAGGCCTAGATTTGCATTTCCCTTTTTCCCCTTTCTGGATGTAAACTGCATTCTGCCTTTCTGCAAGACTGCTTTGAGATGTATTTTCTTCCCATTCTCAAGAAACCCTCTGGTCACTCAGTATCTTTTTTTAAATAGTCTGCAGGCATCCCTTGCATTGAGCTTCACGTATATGGCTTAGAAATCTTAACACTCTTTTTAAAATCAATTAGAACTTGTTAGAGTTTTTTTTTATTATATGTCAGAATCCTTTTCCTGTGATAAGACTAAGTAGCAGTGTCAAAACCAGGAGTAGTACCATCTTACCAGGCATATTAGGAACAAGTGTGGACGGGGTTAATTCATAGGCCCGGCCAGTTACCTCCTGACTGGTTGGCTGAGCCTACACCTCCTTTTTTTTTTTTTTTAAGGGTCTGACTCTTGATCTCAGCTCAGGTCTTGATCTCAGGACTGCATTGACCTGGTGATGGTGTTTTACTGTTTTCCTAGAACTTCCTGATTGCTCAGGTGCACTTGTCAAATCTTTGACCTCCAGGTAAGTGAGATGTTGCGACAAATGATGTCTCTTGGTCTAGAAGCCAGTGTCTTCCCCCAACTGTGTTCATGTCTTTTATATGTGCAGTTGCATAATGGGAAACATAAGTAAATTCAATTCAGACCAACCTTTCTCAGGCCACGTTTTTGTGCAGGATAAACGTATTTTTGATTCAGTGTTGTGATTTGGAGCTATCCATTAAGTTGTATAGCTATGAAATTCAGTCCTGTAGACATAAAGGTGTTATGACTAATATTTTCGCATGATCTTTAGTTTCCTGGGGGTATCACATCGCCCAGCAGAGCTCGTGTGTGTCGTTGGTAGTGATGATCCTCGTCCTTTACAACAGCCGCAGATGCGGGTGTTACACCGACTGTATGGTGTAACCCCCACCTGCCTTCCCCCAGGTGAACAGGTAAAATTTTTCCCAGAAATGAGCAGAGGCTTCTTTTATTGGGTGATCTGAGGGGGCCATGTGCTCATGGGGAAAGGCCCAGGGTGGGCTGAGAGAGGAGAAATGAAGCACCGCACGGACACGCAGCCACAGGAAGTCACGTGATCCCCCAGAGGATGAGAGAGATGGCTCTGCTCTCTGTACTTTGTTTCCATGAGATTTTTTTTTTTTTAAGATTTTATTTATTTGACAGAGAGAAACACAGCCAGAGAGGGAACACAAGCAGGGGGAGTGAGAGAGGGAGAAGCAGGCCTCCCGCCAAGCAGGGAGCCCAATGTGGGACTCGATCCCGGGTCTCCGGGACCATGACCCGAGCCAAAGGCAGTTGCTTAACCAACTGAGCCACCCAGGCGCCCCTTCCGTGAGATTTCCATGAGATCCTTTCACTTGTCTGCTTTTCACTTGGATGAATTTAAGTGGCATTCTGTGCCTTGCTTCTAAATGCCCTGCCCATGCCTTGTCGATGTTTTGCTTTTATTAGAGCCCGGGTGCCTTTAGGGGTAGAGTCCTTAGTTCAGCCAGCATTTATGGAGCACCTAGTTTGTAAGAAAAATGCAGCCTTTATCTTCTGTTTTGACTTGATCCTGGGGTTTCTAGGAGACCTGCGTTGACATTCTGTGGATGGATGGCAGTGATGGGCACCAGTTGATGGTAAGACCAGACACGTGTACCTCCTGAGAAAATCAAACAATGGTTGGTTATTTAAAGGATCCAGAAAAAAATCAGCCTGGGACATGCAATGGAGAGATCAGCACATAAATATATAGCTTGGTGGCCCTGAAGGCTCACCAGCAGATCACACAGCTGTGGATGATCCCGTCTGAATTAGAGGTGCACATCATACCTTTTGGAAGTTCTCTCTAGGTTAGGCCTTATTTGTAGAAAGGTGGAGCCCCCCTGCACAAGACTACCTCCTCATTGGAGCCACATAGCATATGCACATTGCATAGTGCTTGCCAGGTGCAGGATATTCAGGCAAAAACATCTTTTACTTTCAGCCTGGTCCAAAGGCATTCCTGAATTCATGGCTGCAGGGTAGTATTTCCCTAATGTCTGGGTGGGATGTGCTAACTAGTGTGGATTAATCCTGCAAACTCCAGAGAACCTTCACACAGGCACTAGAGAGATTGGGGCAGGTGGAGATGAGCCCAGTGTGATGGGGGCTCAGAACAGAAATTATATTAACTTATTGCAACAATTTCTAGAGATGTAAAATGGCAGTATTTAAAAATTTAAATGTGGTATTTCTTGCATACCTCCATGGCTGATCATAACCCCCTGGGTAGCTTTAACACCCTGAGACTTGTATCTCAGCCCCAGGGATTCTAGGTTGTGGCCCTGGCATCAGGATTGTGTAAAGCTCCCCAGCTGGTCCTGAAGTTATGGATGGAAATTTCTCTCGCCTTCAGAAATAATGTCTTCTTCCATAAGTGGGAAACTTTAGGTAGCTAGCTGGAGGAGGAAGTTGGGAACATGAGACCTCTCCCTTCTGGTGAACTTGGCCTCTAGGCCCTCAGAAAAATGTAATTTACTGTCCAAGATAAAAGTGCTCTGGTGTCTCTTAAATGCTAGTAGAAGAAAAATGATCCTAAAAATACTCTAGCACGTGCAGTTGGCTTTGTTAGGATCAAAAGTTTGAGTTGCATTTGTTGGAACAGTGCAGAGGGAGGATGCTGTAGTAACTTAAGACCCCTGATTGTCTCAAAGGGTTAACCTGAGAGCTTGCAGTGCTGGACTCTAAGATGCAGCTCTCCAGGCTGGGGCTGGGCCTGCCGTGCAGGAGGTGCCAGGCAGAAAATAACAGCCCCCATCCTGGTAAATTAAACTCCATGGAGCTATTTGCCAGCATTCGCGGGTAAGGTTATAGCCATTTCGTGCCTGCCATCTGTTGGGCTGCTGTTGGAATCATTCCTTCTGTGTGTTGGTGCCAGGCTGAACTTTGCGATCCAACGACGAAGGAGAAAATGTGAACTATTCACTTGTATGTTTTTGTTTTCTTATTGTGAATTTAGATGTCCCCCTAAGTTCACAAGTCCATCAGTTGTGCCAACTTGGAAATGACCGTGTTGTCGATTTTCTTTAGAGGTTTAGGGGAAATTACTTTTCAGACTGAAGCTCCTCTTCAGTTATTTGTGTTTAGGGATATAGTCATTAATCTCATCAAAACCAAAGTCATTCTTGTCAATCTGTCAAAAAAAATCCCCCCCCCCCCGGTCTCTAGGACAGGAGACTTACATAAAGCACCTAGAAAGAATTTAATGAACGAATTTCCCCAGAGTCTAGTCTTTATCACTGGAAACAGAGTATGGGGCCAGGAGAGGGAGAAAGAAAGGGAGAAAACCTATCAAGGTTATACCTGTCATTGAGTAGGTTAGGGTGACTGTTAGGAAATCTTGGTGGTCTGGTATTTTCTAGCACAAATGACATTTCAGAGAATTGGATATAGCATGGAGATTTACAGCCTCAGTCCGTGCCTTCTTTTCTCTGTATGTATTCATAGACACAGAAGAAAAAGTTTATTGCAACTTTCTCCTGGTCTTCTTTATTGGATCTAAAGACTTTGGAAAACTTGGAGGCACATTTGAAACCCTACATGGCTACAGTTTTTAATTACAGTTTTAAATTGGGTTAAATGAAGCATCAGATTACACTTGGAACTATTCCAGTATGGAAAGTAGTCTTTTTGTATGTGCGAAGTTAGAAGCTAGCTTTTTGACTTGTTTCCTTAGGTGTTAATTGTTCTGTCAAGTGCTATGAGAACTATTTCTCCTGGAAAAAATAAGTGCTAACAATGTTTTGGGGCCTTAAGAAGGCAAGGATTTACAGAGAAGAGTTGGGGAAGAGTAGAGTGTCAACCAGGCATTTGTCTCCCTGCCGATCTGCTTCGGAAACGTCTTCCCGAGGAGTGTCACCTGCAGTTTTCAAAGCAGGGTATTTGTACCCTTGGGAATATATAGTCATCTCCATGAGAGATGTGTGAAGCCATCTACCATGAAGGTGGATGAGCACAATACTCCTCTTAAAGCATTCTTTTTCCTCAAAGATTTGTGGGAAACATTGTTTTTGTATTAAACATACAACTTTGTAGACTGTAAAATTGGAGTGGAATCTTAATGTAGAAAAAAGCAGAAACTGTAAGGTCCTTTTGCTTGGAATGCTGCTTAGCATGCTGCCTAGAACATGGCAGGTGTGATAGGAGGTTGAATCTATCGGCAACACCGAAGAGTGGCCATAGCATATGCTTCAGCCTGCTGCAAGCCCGAGGCAGGTAACACATCCCAAATGTTCAGGGCTCTCTTCTGCTAGCGGGACCCAAGTTCCTCTCTGGAAAATTTGGGAAGCCCTGGTGTAGGCCACTCCCGTCCCTAGAATTCTCACAATTGCCATGTCCCTTAGAGGTAGCTTTGCTTCCCAGAAGGATGGCCCTTGCTTGCCAATATCTTGTGGTACAAAATGGGGCAAATATCTTGTAAGCTTGGGCGAGCCTTGCCATCAGGGGCATCACGGATTATTCTGAGGGTTGAGTTAATGCGCAACTCTTTGTTGTTGAGAAGGAGGTACATAGATGAATATTTGTTAAATATTAAAGTTTCAGTTGTTTCTCTCTCATTTATTGGGAGGTAGTCGTGTTTTTTTCTTTTGTTAAGAGAAAACACTAGTTGGGCAAATTTTGTTTATCAGTATAATGTTTTTGACAAACTTTTTTTCTAAATGGAGGCAGTTCAGATATACCTATAGATTGCAGCTTTTCTAAGCACTCTGTCTACAGTCCTCGTTAAAATCCATGGGAAGGGGTATAATTAGTCTTGATGGGGTAAAATAACAAACACAAGGAAAAAAATGAACGAAGCAGTGTTTTGATTCTTGATTCTTGTAATTATAGTGGTGCGGCTGGTTTTCCTATAGCAAAGCTTTTTACCATTTCCAATAATAAACCTCTTTTCTGGTTGTATTCTCTCAGATATATTTTAACTGTCATCTAGATGGAAATTGTATGGCAGTTGCCAGCAGGAGTAGCCTTTACTTTTATTTACAAAACACGTATTTCTATTGAGAATGCCAACTGTGGTAGTATCCCAAGTTTTTTGTTAAAAGAATGTGTCCTGGCCAGATCTGAGCTTCCCTTCAAAAAAGTCGAAGTTGCCTATGTATTGGGTGATAGATGAGGATTAATACACAAGAAATCTGAGCATTGATTTGTTCAGCTATATCCCAGAAACCTAAATTGGAGTCCTAGGTATTTCATACTCTAGGTGTGTACGTAAATTCTCAGGGCTTTGTTTTGTTCATATGGGAGGGAATAATAATAGGGCCCTTTTTTAGGGTTCTTGAAAGGATTAGATGAGCTCAAGACATGTAAAAACTGTTGGAACGGTGCCTGGCACATAGTAAATACTCCGCAGTCTCTGGAAGAGATTGTGTTGAGTTGGTGTTCTTTAAACATTCGGTAGAATTCTCTAGTGAAACCATCTAGATTTCTGCTTAAGATTTCTAAGTTCAAGGGAAATTTTTAATTGCAAATATAGTATTTCTTAAATAGTTGGAGGGCATTCAAATGTTCCTTTTCATTTTGGGTGAGTTGTGGTAGTTTGTGTTTTTGAGAAATTGGTCCATTTTATCTAATTGTCAAATTTACATGTGTAGGATTGTTCATAATATTTTCATTCTAACCTTTTGATCTCTGCTTGGTCTTTAATAATAGTCTCTGTTTTATTCCTGATATTAGTAATTTGTGTCTTCTCTTTTTTCTTGGTTAGTTGCTAGGTGTTTGTCAGTTTTATTGATCTTTTCAAAGAACAGGCTTTCCATTTCATTGATTTTCTCTGTTGCTTTACTGGTGTGTTTTATGGATTTCTGCTTTTTATTATTTCTGTCTTCTGCTTGATTTTGGTTTATTTTTCTGTTTTTTTCTTGGTCTTCAGGTGGGGGCTTATTGTTTTGAGACTTTTTCACTTTTTTAATATATATATATATTTAATGCTATAAATTTCCATCCTAGCACTGCTTTAACTGTGTTGCACAAAATTTAATATGGTGTATTTTCATTTTTATTCCATTCAGTGTATTTTTATTTTTTAAATTTTTAAAATTTTTTTTATTTCTTTAAAATATTTTATTTATTTATTTGACAGAAAGAAACACAGTGAGAGAGGGAATACAAGCAGGGGGAGTGAGAGAGGGAGAAGCAGGCTTCCTGCCAAGCAGGGAGCCTGATGTGGGGCTCGATCCCAGGTCTCTGGGTTCATGACCTGAGCCGAAGGCAGTCGCCCAACCAACTGAGCCACCCAGGTGCCCCCATTCAGTATATTTTTAAAATAACCCTTGGGACTTTATCTTTTATCCATGCATTATTTAGGAGTGTGTTGTTTAGTTTCCAGTTGTTTGGAGATTTTCCAGCTGTCTTTCTGCTCTTGATTTCAGTTTGACTCCACTATGATTGGAGAACACACCTGTATAATTTCATTTCTTTAAATATGGGGAGGCTTATTTTCTGGTCCAGGATGTATAATCTATCTTGGTATATGTTTCATGGGCACTTGAAAAAGAATGGATATTCTGCTCTTGGGTGTAGCATTCTACAAATGTTGATTGGATCCTGTTGGTTGCTGGTAGTTTTCAAATCTTCTCTATACATATCATCTGTCTTGTGTTATAAATTGTTGAGAGAAGGATGTTGTCTCCATCTACAATTGTAGATTTGTCTGTGTCTCCTTTTATTTTTATTGATTTTTGCTTCACATATCTTGGAGTTCTGTTGTTTAGTGTACACACATTAGGTTTGAGATATCTTCATTTTGGCTTAACCCTTTTGTCATTTTATATATATAAGTATCACTCAACATCTTTGGTAATTTTAATTGCCCTGAAGTTTTCTTTAGCTGGAGTGCCTTTAATAGGAATTCCTATATTTCTTTTTATTAATATTTGTATGATATTTCTTTTCAATTATTTTTCTTATAATTTGCCTGTATGGTTATATTTGAAGTGAGTTTCTTGCATGCAGTTTGGCCATCTTTTTTAAAGCACTCTGCCAGTCTCTGGCTTTAATTAGTAACTTTAATCATTTACATTTTTTTAAACTATTTCTTTTTTTTTTTAAGATTTTATTTATTTATTTGACAGAGAAATCACAAGTAGGCAGAGAGGCAGGCAGAGAGAGAGGAGGAAGCGGGGTTTCCGCTGAGCAGAGAGTCTGACGCAGGCCTTAACCCACTGAGCCACCCAGGTGCCCTAACCATTTACATTTAATGTAATTATTGATATGTTAGGGTTTAAGCCTTCCATTTTATTTTTTGATTTCTGTTTGTTCTC
>PITA01021374.1:0-32811 GCA_004023965.1 Spilogale gracilis
CACACACACACACACACACACATACACCCGCACACGTGGACACAGTGGTACAACTCCAGGGTACAATATTCACTTGCAAAACAAGAAAATGATGTGAGTGGTACCCACTGCAGTTGTGCAGTATACATAGAATAAATGAATATATATCCATCCAAATATGCCATTTGTTATTATTAGTAGTCACATTGGTCCTCAAGTATTTTTCTCACTTAACAATTGATTGCCAACATCCTTTTCTATTGTACTGTGATTTATTTAACCAGGGCCTTATTGATGGCTGTTTAGGCTGCTCTATTTTTTGATCGCACCAGCAGTGCTGCAATGAGCATCTTTGTATATTTATCCTTATGAACTAGTGCAAGTATATCTAAATATAAATTTTCTAGAAGTGAAATTTCTGGGTCAGAAAGTATACTCACTTTTTCTTTTGCTGGATTTGCCAAACAGCTCTCCAGAATTCCTGTACCAATTTACCAATGGAAGGGCGTCCAAGGACAGGGGGCGCTGGAGTGGAGGGGATGGCGACAACAGAGGAGAAGGACTTGAAGGTGATAATTAATGGAGTAGTATCCCTTAGGGAGGGAAAGGGTATAGGGTCAAGAGCACAGTCTTCACGAAGAAAAAATTTCTATATGCACAAAGTGTCTATTCCAGATCGCACAGAAAATATTACAAATGATCTTAGCTAAGAAGTTTTGATCATTCTTTCACCTGCCTGGAAATTTTCTCCGAAATCTTCCTTTCACTTTTCTGTGTGATTCTTCTAATAAAACATGCCACAAATCAATGATTAACATTGACATGAATAAGGGGTGCCTGGGGCGCCTGGGTGGCTCAGCGGGTTAAAGCCTTTGCCCTCAGCTCAGGTCATGATCTCAGGGTCCTGGGATAGAGGTCGCTGTTGGGCTCTCTGCTCAGCAGGGAGCCTGCTTCCTCCTGCCTCTCTGCCTGCTTGTGATCTCTCATGTCAAGTAGATAAATAAAATCTTTAAAAAAAAAAAGGGGGGGGGGAGCCTGGGTAGCTCAGTGGTTTAAGTGTCTGACTTCCGCTTCAGGTCATGGTCTTAGGGTCTTAGGATCGAGCCCTGTTTTGGGCTCTTTACTTAGTGGGGAGTCTGCTTGTCTCTCTGCCCCTCCTGCTGCTCTGCTGTCTCTCAAATAAATACCATCTTAAAAAAAAAAGAATTAAAAGAATTTTAAAAACCCAACATTGTCACTAATAAACATCCTCTAAAGGCATCCATGCTCCATAAGCCAGTTAGCCCCTAGGTATTTGATTTCTTTGGAAGGGCTTTGGGCATTAAGAGTCTGTACATTTGTCCTTCCGGCCGTTGCATCAGGATGCTAAAGTAGACCAGAGTATACCTGGCATCTAGGTAAATACAAGACACATTTATGCAATGTCCATTTTACCTCTTGGGCAATAATCTAAGAAAGTTTAGTAGTAAAGCAAAAGTAGATATGTTATGGTATGGAATGCTAGTTTTTAAGACAAAAACATTCATAGGGGTTTCTTGCTTGCAGGGGCCTGTTTTGGACTATGATCGCATAATGCTCTATCATCATAATGCTTTCCCTTTCAGGAAAAATTTAGAATTGTTGGGACAGACCAGACACAGCCAGCATACGCCTGGTGTTTGTATCAAATTTTTACTTGAGCATTTGGCTCCTATGGAGAAAGTGGGGCAGAGAAGGGGAGGGGCGGTGGAGTGTATGCCTTTAGAGTCTTGCTGCTTGCAGAAGGCGGCATAAGAACAGCACTTTGGGGTGCCTGGGTGACTCAGAGGGTTAAGCCTCTGCCTTTGGCTGAGGTTGTGATCTCAGGGTCCTGGGATCGAGCCCCACATTGGGGCTCAGCAGGTAGTCTGCTTCCCCCTGTTTCTCTGCCTGCCTCTCTGCCTATGTGTGCTCTCTCTGGCAAATAAATAAAATCTTTTAAAAAACCCAACAACAACAGCACATTGCCTCAGGATCAAGTCAGTCTTGTCCATCACAGAGTGCAAAGGGAACTGAGAGACACACCCCTCAGGTCTGTCCCGTCACTTACCTCTGCTCCAGTCTCTGCCATTGGAGTCAAACCCAGCTCTCTACCTGTGGTCCACATGTGGCCATGGTTGGAGCCTCTTCCTCCTCTTATCCCTTCTGAGTCTGGCTGTTCTTGGCTTTGTAATAATCCCTTCCAAACTCAGTGGGGTCATAAACCAAAAACACCTTACCTTCATGGAGTCTGTGGGTCAGGAATTCAGTGGGGATAGCTTACCCCTGCTCCGTGCTTCTATTGGAAAGACTCAGATGGCTGGTGCCTGGAATCAGCTGGTCACTTTTCGTATGTTTGATGCCTGGGCTGAGAAGGCTGAAGGACTGGCTCAGCTGGGAGCATGTGACTTGTGCTTCTCCATGTGACTTGTGCTTCTCATAGCATAGCATCTGGGTTGGAAGACAAGCATCTAGGGACAAGCCTTCTAGGAGGACCAGCTAGGACCCGGTTGGCCTTTAATGACTTTGCCTTGTAAAAATCCCTTCTAGCGTATTTTATTGGTCAAAGCAGTCTAAACTCTCCTTGATTCAGGAAGTGGAGGCATAGACAGCTCATATCAGTAGGAGCAAGTTCAAAGAATTTGGGTACCACATGGTACAGCTGCTACAGTTCTTCTTCATGGATCCTGGTTCAGAGACACCCCTCTGCTCCTAGGGGACATGGGAGAACCAGATGCTGGGGTGAGTCAAGATAAGGGGCATCCCCAGGGCTCTGAGAATCCTGTGTGTAATTTTGAACATTATGTTAGAAAAGTGTTGGTCTCTTTAAGTTATCCCAACCTGGTACATACCATATGGGCAGAGACAGCAACTGAGACAGGTCTGTAGGAAAAGTGGTAACAAGCGCATTCCAGGAGAGAGAGTACCCGGGGCTCCCGCCATATCATTATGCCAGTGGTACCTTCCACAACTCTAGGGGGCACTGGAGAGTATAATTAATTGGCCCCTCTTCCCACAGACCTTTGATGAAACATACTTAAGGGAAAGCAGTAACTGGTTCCACTGTGCCGCTGTTAGCTAAATGTCTACCTCACTCCCTTTCCAGGGTAATTTTCTTATATTGTCCTTAGGGGAAACGGGTGGGCTTTAGGTCTGCTCCTGAGTCAAGCCACCCTGCGCCAGATTCTTGTTACCATCCACAGGCTGAGCACTATTTCAGCCCCATGCAGCTTCTCTGGGGGTTCACATCCCAGTGTGAGGAGTCACCACTAGCCTCTGGGGCAATTGTATTGGTGCAAGAGGGTGATTTCCTTCATTGTACCTTCTCTCAAATCCCAGCAACGCCACACACACAGCAGATGGATGTCAATCATAGGTTTTACCAAACGCTTGGGAGTAATCAGAGAATTTCAATTTAGGGGGGAAAATTGGAGTCCACAAATAAATCTTTGTAGAGTTCCCCCAAAAACAAACAAAAAAATATTTTAAAGAGGTATTTTTATGCGTGGATCCCTTTGGCAGTCTGGCGAAGCCTGTGAATTGTTTTTAAATGCTTGAAATAGAGTAATTGAGGCAACAACAAAGGAAATCAATTATATTTAAGTATGCTATCAAAATATTAAACAAAACAAATATGTGATATAATAATATATGTGCTTCCTTGTTGATGCATTAAAAATAAGATCTAGCAGCATGAGTGATAACTATCATAATTGAAGTATCGCAGTCATAAACGTAAACAACATTATGGATTAGTCACAACCATAACCCTGTAGGAAAATGAGTGGCAAAGTCACAGTTATCATTCATTCCACTGCACCGTGTGGCTTGTATTTATAGTCAGAGAAAAGGCTGGATTCCATGTAGAGGCTAATGAAAATAAAGATATATTCTTTCCCATTCAAATTCATGGGCCCCTTGAAGTCCATCTCAGCATCCTCCCCTTGCCCCTAGGCTGAGGGCCCCCTGGACCCCAGTCTGGTGAGTTCCTTAGCCATGTTGTCCAGCCTCAGGGGCAGCCCTGCCCTCTCATATCTTAGAGCTAGTGCTTCTTTCTTCAGCCTTTCCCAGGGCAAATCTCCATTTCTCTTTAGAAAACCTAATTTCAGGGCACCTGGGTAGCTCAATCGGTTATTTGTCTGCCTCTTGATTTTGGTTCAAGTCATGATCTCAGTGCTGTCAGATCAATTCCTATCCCCTCTGGGTGTGGAGCCTGCTTAAGATTCTCTCTCTCCCTCTGTTCCTCCCCTGCCTCTCTCTTTCTCTCCCTCTCAAAACAACCCCCTCCGCCCCCGCCGCCAATAACCAACCTAACCTCTACTACAGGTCCCGTCTCCCTCTGACTTCTCCTCCCCACACAGGGACAATCCACAGAACACAATACACCCTGGCAATAGGTAATAGGACTAATATTGTGGCAAATATTACGCCATTGCATGTCAATGTTAAGGATGAACCCAAGTCAAGAGGCTTCTTACCCAGGGCTGGATGACAGATATTTGACTTTTTAGGAAGGCAATAGGCTTCAAAGCCAAGCTTCATGGACAGAAACTTTGTATAATCAAATGTTACAGAGAGACTCAGACCTTTGAATTCTTCTCCCAGGATGAAGAAAATTCATATCTTTGACCACTTTTCAGGCTCAACCATGAGGGTGCAGCAAGGAAGAAGGAGCATATGACACAGGAGAAGTAAAGGAAATTTCTCTCCCTTTTCTGGTCATGGGTTGGAGGGAGAAGAAGGACAAATGATAAGGAGGAAGAAGGGGAACTAAGAAGGCTATTCTGCTTCTCTCTCTCTCTCTCTCTCTCTCTCTCTCTCAGCACCAGGGGACAGAGGCTCCTGCCTTACTTCCTCATGGGGACTCTGGGAGCCCACCAGATAGGGCACCTGCCCTAGGATTCTGCCTTTGGTCTAGTTAACTGTGAGAAGGCAACCAGTTCGTTCCCCTGCACCTCCCTCAAGTCATTGTGTGGCAGAGACACTAAATGAAGAGCCAACCTGTTAGCCACAGGGGTGCACCAAGATGTCCCCAGAACAGGGGATGTGTGTAGACCCCTGGACCACACCTGTTGAAGGGTAAAGCATAGACTCAGGGATGGGCAGCCACATAGAACGGAAAGATAGTCAAACAGTAAGGGCAGATTCCAGGACTCCTGAAAGAGGTCAGTTCTAAGCTTCAGGTATGGATGGGTCAGGAGGATGCCTGTGACTGTGCGCAAGATGCATCACTTGGGCAGACAATATGAGGGGTTAAAAATTTTTAAAATAAACTTTGTTTTTCGGAACACAGAGTTAGAGAAAATCTGAGAAGATAATAAAGTTCCCATATATCTAACACTCGAGTTTTTCTACTATCATTTCACCAGGAGGATGGTACATTACATTTAATGGATCAATATTGACACATTATGATGAACCAAGGTCCAGACTTTATTTAAATTTCCTTAGGTTTTTATCTAATGTCCTTTTTCTCTTCCAGGACTTCATCCAGAATGTGATGTTACATTTAGTTGTCATGTCCCCTTAGATTCCTGTTGGTTGTTACAGTTTCTCAGACTCTTCTTATTTTTGATGACCTTCACAGTCTTGAGGGGTGTTAATCAGGTATCTCGAATGTCCCTTCACTGGGATTTGTCTAATGTTTTTCCTATGATTAGACTGGGGTCATGGGGAAGAAGACTGCAGAGGTAGAGTGCCATTTTTATCACATCATATACATCAAAGGTACATACTATAAACATGACTTATCACGGTCCGTGTTGACTTTGATCACCTAGCTAAGGTGTTTTTTGGGATTCTCCACTGTGAAGTTACTAATTTTCCCTCTTTCCACACTGTACTCTTTTTATATTTGTTTGTTTGTTTATTTACCATAACCCAGCAACCCTATCCCTCCCCCCTCCAGCAACCCTCAGTTTGTTTCCTGAGATTAAGAGTCTCTTATGTTTGTCTTCCTTCCAGGTCACATCTTGTTTCCTTTTTTCTCTCACTACCCACCATGACCCCCTGCCCTGCCTCTCAAATTCCTAATACCAGAGAGATCATATGATAATTGCCTTCTTCTGATTGACTTGTTTCACTCAGCATAATACCCTTCAGTTCCATCCACATCGTTGCAACTGGCAGGATTTCATTAGTTTTGATGGCTGCATAATATTCCACTGCATATATATACACTACTTCTTCTTTATCTATTCATCTGTTGATGGACATCTAGGTTCTTTCCATAGCTTGGCTACCGTGGACATTGCTGCTATAAACATTCGAGTGCATGTGCCCCTTTGGATCACTACGTTTTTATCTTTAGGGTAAATACCCAGTAGTGTATTGCTGGGCCATAAGGTAGCTTTATTTTCAACTCTTTGAGGAATCTCCATACTGTTTTCCAGAGTGGCTGTACCAGCTTGCATTCCCACCAACAGTGGAGGGTTCCCCCCTCCTTTTTTTTATTGAAGTCCAGTTGACACACAATGTTAATATTAAATTAAGGTATACAACACAGTGGCTTGACAATTCTATACGTTGTACAATGCTCACCACAATTAAGTTACTGTCACCATATAACATAATCACAATATTACTAACTATATTCTCCATGCTGTATTTTCATCCCCATGGCTTACCTGTTTTACAGCTGGAAGTTTTTACTTCTTAATCCTCTTCACTTCTTTTGCCCATCCCCTACCCATCTCCCCTCTGGCAACCACCATGTTCTTCTTGGTATTTATGAGTCTATTACTGGTATTTGTGTCTTTGTTCTTCTGCTTTGTTTTTTAGATCCCTCATATATGTGAAATTATGTGGTATTTGTCTTTCTCTGTCTGACTTATTTCACTTAGCATAATACCCTTTAGGTCCATCCATGTTGTCACAAATGGTAAGATCTCATTCTTTTTTATGGCTGAGTAATATTCCACCGTGTATCTAAGTGTGTGTGTGTGTGTGTGTGTGTGTGTGTGTTTCATGTCTTTATCCATTCATCTACTGATGGACACCTAAGTCGCTTTCTTGCCTTGGCTCTTATAAATAATGCTGCAATACACATCGGGGTGCATATATCTCTTTGAACTCATGTTTTCACTTTCTTTGCATGAATGCCCAGTAATAGAAGTACTGGATTGCATACCGTATTTTTTGGAAGAAAGCTACTCTGTTCAGACTACACATGGGAAATGAGGAGTCATGCTCCATCTCAATATCCATAATGGCAGAGTATCTACATAAATTATCTGGAGTTCTTTATAGGAGATTTTGTCTTTATTCAGCCATGTGTTGGCATACATATGGACTTATGGATATTTATTTTATATTTGGGGTAGTAGTCCAATACAGCTTTGTTTTGTTCCTCAAATGGTTGCAGCCTTGGCTACTGGGAGCTCTTGGCTCCTGTGTTTTGAGCAATTCCTTACTTTCTGGTACTATATGATGCTCCAGGCTCATCTCACGTATTTCCTGCCCCAGCATGCTGGCCTGTTTTCTTCTGTTAGAGAATGATATTAGAAACCAGCATCTGAGCCCTCCATGTACTTTTTTGCTACTGAGGTATTGTTGGGTCTGGGCCCTCCCAGTGGACAGGGCAAGGAATATATATGTGTGCATTAAGCTATGTGCAGGCATATGTATCTATACATGTTTCTGTATGAAATGTTCTGTGTCCTTATTAAGCTACACAGGGGTTACTCTGAGGTCTTCAACTCTAATCCATTCTCACATGGATCATTCTAGCTGCTTGCCCTTATTTACCTATAAATTCCCTCTTCAACAGTGAGAAAGCCAGCTCCTACCATCCACCATCCATTTACTTGTTTAATTGCAACACATTCAGAGTCACATCGGAAGTGCTAACACATACACCTGTAGGAAACATTATCATAGACAACGCTTTTATGTGCAATTCCTTTTCCTTAAGTTCTACAAATTCCACTCATTTCCAAAGAAAGTTGTGTCAGCATTCCCCCCATCCCTTCAGTGGGGTTGTTTCATACATTTAAGTATAGGTTGATTTGTCATATACTGCCTTCCATCCTGGGATTCTGCTGACCTCTTAAATGATTTTTTAAAATTTGCATACATTAAGGTTCACTTTTCGGGCTGAGGTTCAGTGGATTTTGACAAATATCTACTGTTGCATATCCAGAACTACAGTATCCTGTGGAATAGTTTTGCTGCCCTAAAAAAACACCTTGTGCTTCACCTATTCGACCTTCCTCCTTTATCCCTAAACACCTGGCAACCACCAGTCTTTCTATGTCTCCATAGTTTCACCTTTCCCAGAATGTCATTTCATTGGAACCCTACAGTATGCAACCTTTTTCAGACTGGCTCTTTTCATTTACGTACATCCATTTAAGATCTGTCTCTGTCTTTTTGTGGCTTGATACCTCATTTCTTTTCATTGCTGAACACTATTTCTCTCTATAAATGCACCACAGTATGCTTACGTATTCACCCATTGAATGACATCTTGGTTGCATTCAGTTTTTGGTCACTATGAGTAAAGTTGCTATCAATCTATAGATTTATATGTAGATTCATAAATGCTATAGATTTATATAGAGATTAATAAATAATGTAATGCCATAAGTCTGCATGCAGATTTTTGTGTGGACATGAAGTTTTGATTGGTTGGGGAAATACCAAGGAGCACAATTGCTGGAGAGCATAGTAAGACTATGTTAAGCTTTGTAGGAAACTCCTAAACTGTCTTCCAAAGTCGCTGTACCATTTTTGCAGTCGCACCAGCAAGGAAGAAAGTTCTTATTGCTTCACATCTTTGTTAGCAATTGATATTCTCATTTTTGGTTTGGGATTTCAGCCATTCTAATAGGTGTGTAGTGGTATCTCATCATTGTTGTAATTTGTATCTCCTCATGACCTGTAATGTAGAGTATCTTTTCATATGCTTATTTTCCATCTGTATTTTTTTTTTTTTTTTGGCAGGGTGTCTGTTCAAATCTTTTCTCCATTTTTTTCATTGAATTGCTTGTTTCCTTATTGTCGAATTTTAAGATTTCTTTGTATGTTTTGGCTATAAGTCCTTTGTCAGATATGTATTTTTTCAAATATTTTCTCCCAATGTGGGTTTGTTATTTCATTCTCTTGACGGGACCTTTTGCAGAGCATGCTATTTTAATCTTAATAAAGTCCAACTTACTATTTCTTTCTCTCATGGTTCATGCTTTAGGTGTTTTATCTAAAAGTTCTATTACCAAAACAAGGTCCCTAGAATGCTCCTATATTTTATACTAGAAATTCTGTAGTTTTGCATTGTACACTTAGGTCTATAATCTTTTTTTAATTAATTTTATGAACCTGTGTCTAATTTTTTTTGTATGCAGATGTTCAATTGTGCCAGCATCATGTGTAAAAGTCAACATATGCTTTCATTCTCTCTATGGCCCTCTGGTCTCCTAGGAGCAGATCTTGGAGAGAATACGGATGTGTGCACACATTTGCAACCACTCTCTCACCTCCCAATGACAAGCAATAATTCCCAGAGATAGTTCAGCATGTCCATATAAAAGAAGAAACTTACTCTATTAAAGGCAAAATAACTTGCAAAATGTCCCTTGCTCATCATGGAGAAAGCATTTTCCTCCTTCTTTTGCTAAGTCATACTCAGGGATGCATTTGTGTACAAGAAATGGGTATGGTTGTGACAGTAATATCACAATAGAGCCAACTGCTTACTTTCAGTGTAGATTGGAAATAAGCTGTGAAATCATCGTTTTTTTCCCCTTGACCTGGCAGGAGCCAATTTTTGGAAAGAGCTTTTCTCTTCTTCAGTGTATAGACTCACCCCCAACCTCTCTCAGAATAACCCCTGGGAGGTGAGAAAAAAGTCATGTGCATAAAGTTATGCAAGGACCTCTCATGCCAGTTGTTGGGGACATAAGTGAAGACAGTATCACATGAGTCCTGGTCTCCAGGGCTCACATTTTAACTCAGAATAGCCTTGAGTTGCAAATGCAGTTGTAACAGTCACCAAGAAGCATCTTTCTGACTGCCTGTCACTCACTCTTTGGGAGTGTAAGCTTCCCAAAGTCTTCGAGGTATTTTCCACAGTGTTGTGTGCACAGGCTCTCTTGACTCTTGATTGACAGTTGTCATTTTCTTCCTTTCATCCATCATCTTTTACCATCAAGGTACTACCTTCTCTCCCTGAATTTTTGCTGCCTGACACGGAAGTTCCTGTTGTTGATCCTCATGGAGGTGGCCAGTGCTGGGACACAGCTGGCTGATGGCCACGGAGGCCGATTGGCTGAATGTCTGATCAGCAACATGTACAGTTTTGATTCATTTTAGAGTCTTTCCAAGAGGCTTGGGGTTTCTTTGTCTCATTTTGTGCTATGTTTTGTCTTTACCCTCCAGTGATTCCCACCCCCCCACCATCCTTGAATTTCAAAAAAATTTCCAGCACATATTTTATGCGTGAGTCTCTTCTTGCTAATTGTGTCAGGATGGTGTGATCCATTTTGATCTTCATTGTTATTCTTTAATTAATTTGGAAAAAATCTTTATTTTCCTATTTCCTCTTTTCTTTCTTTCTTTCTCTCTTTTTAAAAGATTTTATTTATTTATTTGACAGAGAGAAACACAGCCAGAGAGGGAGCACAAGCCGGGGGAGTGAGAGAGGGAGAAGCAGGCTCCCCGCCGAGCAGGGAGCCCGATGTGGGACTCGATCCCAGGTCTCTAAGCCAAAGGCAGTTGTTTAACCAACTGAGTCACCCAGGCGCCCCATATTCCCTCTTTTCTATAGCTTAGGTTTATTCCTAGGGAGCATGTGCTATTCTTGGATTGTGTCTCTATTTCTTTGCCCTACATACCTAATACGTTTCCTTTTTAACAGGCATAACATTCATCCTTTCCTTTTGCATTTTGGGATCTTCTGATTTTTCACCCATAGCAAAGCCTTGATTTATTTTTCAGTGAAACATCTATTCTTCACTGCCTCCAATGAGCATTCTTCTACTGCTTATACTACCAGATGTTTCCTTCCTTTCCCCATTTATATCTCTGCCTTTGTTTGCTTTGGTTTTTTTTTTTTTCTGTCCCCACCCCAAAGTCACAAAGCTCATGTCTTCCTTGTCCTTTATCATGACCCCAAGCACACGGCTCCTACATTTACTTCTGTTTCCTAAGATGTCATCTTCAAGAATACCATCTTTTCTTGAGCCTCTTGGGCAATATATCCCTTCCCACATGTTACGATGTTGTCTGATAGGTTCTGTGTTCGACTTTTTCGTTCCTACTGAAGCTTGGAACTTACCAATTTGTGGAATTTAACTAGTCCCCATTTGGTCTGCAGCCCTGAGACCCATGTGGTATGTTTTATTTTTCTGATTGTTGGATTCCCAGACTCTTACAGAATTGACAAAATTAACAAAAACATGCACTGCTTCCAAGTCTCTATCCATAGTGCTTTTCATATATTTCAATAACAAATATCCTATTTACAATACGTTTAAATATGAAATAGATATGGAGAGACAGGTATCCTTAGAGTTATGCATCTATATTTATCTGTTACCTATCTACACATGTAAACTTTGAGGAGCTGTCAGCTGGTGTCTCCTTTAATATTACCTTGATGCTAGGACATGGTGACCACCTCTCAGGTGCATGAAAATATTTTATGAGGTTGCCAGTATAGTGTGCTACTCTCTCCCTCATTCATTCACCTCTTCTTTCTGCTTCAATTCTCTATAAGTCTTACTATGCAAGAAATTAAGTATGCCTCCTGGCATATGGTATATAAGGAAAAGTATTGTAAATAGGATATTTGTTATTGAGATGTAATGTGTGAATATATGTATGTATATATATATATATACATATATATATATATGTAACAATTGTAGCAATAGCCATTTCTCTATGGAGTACTGAAAAACTTACTGAAATAAATGAGAAATGTGATGGTAGTTAATTTAGATTTCTATAACCACCTTATGTAACTGGTAAAATATTGATTGGTCCTATGATCATAATATTAAGAGTACCTTCAAATAGTGTGAAGAACACTTTTTATTGGTAGTGTCCTATTTCTGTTGAATAGTTTTATGAATGTGTTTGTACCAGTTGCAAGATGAAACTTGGTCTATGTCATTTATTACATAACCAGAGAAAAATCTGATAGTTACCTAGAGTTGGCAGTTAGAGTTCTGTAACGACATAATGAATAGAGTAGTGCTGTTTACAAAGTGGAGTAATTTCACTGGTATAACTGTTGTATTGAATGACATAATTCATAGACAGCATTTAGCCCAGTGTTTGGCACATGGTATGCACATCATAGCTGTGCATACGATGGTCATTAATTGAATGTACATTATCTAAGTTTAAACTTTTCAATATAGCCTTTAAAATCTACCTTATTATCAGAGAAAATAAGAATACACCATACTTATTAGGGTAGACTTTATCATAGTAACCTAAAATTTTATGGCTTAATAAATGAAATGTATGTGTCACTCCCATGAAGGCTAATACAGTTGGAGACATGCTCCCCCATCTGGGAGCTACGCCATAGGGAGCACAGGGCCTCCAGGGTCACATAGCAAGGGAGGAGAAAAAGAGGAGACATACCAGCTTTTAATTGCTTTTATCTCAAAGTGGTGTTTATGATTTTAGCACACATTTCATTGGCTAGAACTAGTCAACCAGCACCAATCCAACTGTAAGAGAAAATGAGAAATAGATCATGAATCCTAATAAAGTCTACATAGACCAGGATATAGAACATTCTAGTTTTTGAATGTGTTTTCACAAGATTTCAATAATGGTTTCATGTAAATTATGTCTATGTTTTTTAGAGAGATATTAATTCCAGCCAACTCTGTGGGATGGCAAAACTCACAAATTAGTACTAATTTAAAAGGAAAGTGTTATAATGTTTTGTCCCATTCAGTGCATATAAGAAAGTCCTTATTTTGAAAATAGAGAGGTATTTCTAAAACAGAAATGTATGTCCCCAAATTCCCACTAAACATTGACCAATATTGGAAGAAAATCATTTTGAAGAGGAACCAAATTATTAGTTTTCTCATCTTCCCTTCAGTCTAGAACTGACTTTCCCTAGAGTCATAAGTAGGTAGTAGGTCTGAATCAAAACCTGTCCAACATTCTCTGAAATTGCTTGTGCTTTTCCAATACAAGTGGTGAACATATTTAATTTAAAAATGGGGTTTCAAGAGGCTACTGCTTCTGGTCAAGAAACAATAACATGAATTGGATTTACCCTCCCACCTGACACAATAACAATAGAAACTGGAAAATACATGAAACAGTAATTTTCACAACAGTACAAGAAAAAATGAATGGGAAAACCTGAGAAACAGGAAACAAAGTGAGCCCTCTGATTGCCCCAACATACTGCCTGAGGAGTTTCTAGGCCTCCACTCAGGGAGGAGGAACTTGGATAGCAGACCTTCAAAGTGCAAGCAGTGAAAACTGATAGGATTTCAAGGAGAAACAGACATACCCAAAATTATAGTGGGAGATTTTACACAAACTTGACTTGAATAAAACTACCATTCAACTTGATGTAATTGGAATTTGTAGAATATTCCTTCCGGTAACAGCAGAATGTTCATTCTTTTTTATGTGACTATGGAACATCTACCAAAATAGACCATATTATGAGCTATAAATAAATAACCCAAAAGAACTCAAGTCTTATGAGTTATGTTCATGAATCACACTAAGATTAAATTAGAAATCAGGCAAGCAGATAGTTGGGAAACAAAACCCCAAATATTTGGGAAATAAATAAGGTACTTCCACATACATAACCTATGAGCCAAAGAACTTGAAAGAGAAGTTGGAAAATATGGTGAACTGAGGGAAAATATAAATGCATCATATCAAAATGTGTGGAATATAGATAAAGTAGTACTTAAAGGAAAACATATAGCACTAAACATCCATATTGGAAAAGAAGAAAGATCTCAAACCAGTAATCTAACATTCCATTTTAGGAAATTGGAAAAAGAAGAGAAAATAAGTCTAAAGCAAGGAAGGAAATAATAAAGATCAAAAATTTAAAAAAAAGAAGAAAGATCAGAAAAAATCAGTAAAATAAAAAAACCATACATAAAATCAATGAAACCAAAAAGTTAGTTGTCTCAGATGATTAAGAAAATCAACAAACCTCTAGCCAGATTTATCAAGAAAAAAAAAGGTGAGGTCATAAATCATCAATATCAAGAATGAGAGAGGTAACATCACTACTGATTCTATAGATTAGAAGAATAAAAATAGAATGTTGTGAATGACTTTATGCCAGTAAATTTGACAGTGTGGATGAGATAACTTATTTCTTAAAAGACACACACCACCAAGTCCACCCAAAAATAAATATACAGCCTGGATAGTGCTATCTCAGTCAAAAAATTAAAAGTTTGTAGTGAAAAATCTCCCCCCAAAACCAAACAAACCAAATCAAAACAATAACAACAAAAAAATCACCACTCCAGAGCCAGATTACTTCATAGGTGAATTCTACTAAACAAATTTAGTAAAGAAATAATACCATTTCTACATAAACTCCTTCAGAAAATAACTGGGAGAGCCTGGTGGTGGGTACTGGGGACACATAAAGCATGGAGCACTAGGTGTGGGGCATGGGGAATGAATCTTGGAACACTGGGAAAAAAAATTTAAGTAACAATAAAAAAAATAAAAATAAAAAATATAAAAAAATCAATCTTAAAAAAAGATAAAGTTAATTCCGAAATAAAATTTTGTGAATTGCAAAGCAAAAAAAAAAAAAAGAAAAAAAGAAAAAAAAGAAAAGAACTGCAAAGCAGAGAATACCTCTCAACTCTATCAGCATTATTGTGATAGTTTAAAAACAGACAAAAACATTACAAGAAAACTACAAAAAAATATCTTTTAAGAACATAGTTGCAAAAATTCTCTACAAAATTTTGTACTCTTATGGTCTAATAATCTTCGACAAAGCAAGAAAAAATACCCAGTGGAGAAAAGACAGACTATTCAATAAATGGTGCTGGGAAAACTGGACAGCTACATATAAAAGAATGAAACTAGACCGTTCTCTTATACCACACACAAAGATAAACTCAAAATGGATGAAAGACCTCAATGTGAGGCAAGAATCTATCAAAATCCTAGAGGAAAACATAGGCAGTAACCTCTTTGACATCCACCACAGCAACTTCTTCTTCTTTTTTTTTTTTTTAAGATTTTATTTATTTGACAGAGAGAAACAGCCAGAGAGGGAACACAAGCAGGGGGAGTGAGAGAGGGAGAAGCTTGCTTCCTGCAGAGCAGGGAGCCCGATGTGGGACTCGATCCTGGTTCTCCGGGATCATGACCTGAGCCGAAGGCAGTCGCCCAACCAACTGAGCCACCCAGGCGCCCCCAGCAACTTCTTTCAAGACATGTCTCCAAAGGCAAAGGAAACAAAAGTGAAAATGAACTTTTGGGACTTCATCAAAATAACAAGCTTCTGCACAGCAAAGGAAACAGTCAATAAAACAAAGAGGCAACCCATGGAATGGGAGAGGATATTTGCAAATGACACTACAGACAAAGGACTGATATCCAAGATCTATAAAGAACTATTCAAACTCAACAACCAAAAAAAAAAAAGGTGATCACATCAGAAAATGGGCAGGAGACACGAAGAGGCACTTCTCCATAGAAGATAGACAAATGGCTAACAGACACATGAAAAAAATGTTCATCATCATTAGCTATTAGGGAAATTCAAATCAAAACCACATTGAGATACCACCTTACACCAGTCAGAATGGCCAAAATTAACAGGATAGGAAACAACAAGTGTTGGAGAGGCTGTGGAGAAAGAACCCTCTTACACTGTTGGTGGGAATGCAAGTTGGTGCAGACGCTTTGGAAAACAGTGTGGAGAGCCCTTAAAAAATTAAAAATAGAGCTACCTGATGACTTTGCAATTGCACTACTTGGTATTTACCCCAAAGATACAGATGTAGTGAAAAGAAGGGCCATATGTACCCCAATGTTCATTGCAGCAATGGCTACAAACACCAAACTGTGGAAAGAGCCAAGGTGCCCTTCAACAGATGAATAGATAAGGAAGATATGGTCCATATATACAATGGAATATGATGCCTCCATCAGAAAGGATGAAGACCCAACTTTTGTAGCAACATGGACTGGATTGGAGGAGATTATGCTGAGTGAAATAAGCCAAGCAGAGAAAGTCAAGTATCATATGGCATCACTTACTTGTGGAGCATAAGGAATAATATGGAGGGCAGTAGGAGAAGGAAAGGAAATGGGAAGTGGGGTAAATCAGGGAGAGAGATGAAACATGAAAGACTTTGGACTCAGAAACAAACTGAGGGTCTTGGAAGGGAGGACGGTGGAGGGATGGGTGAGCCTGGTGGTTGGTATTGAGGCATGCATTGCATGGAGCACTGGGTGTAGGGCATAAACAATGAAACTTCGAACACTGAAAAAATAAAATAATGCATTAAAAAAAACAAAAAACCCCACAAAATTTTGACAAATCCAACATTACATAAAAATAATACAACATAATCAAGTGGGGCAGCTTATGTCAAAAATATAAAGTTGGTTTGACATTCTAAAATCAAATAATTCCCTGTAATAACACACTGAAAGAAAAAAAATCATATAATCATCTCAGTAGATGGAGAGAAAGCATTCGACAAAACCCAACATCTATTCCTGATTTAAAAAAATATATAAAAAGACTTTTGGGGCACCTGGGTGGCTCAGTTAGGCAACTGCCTTCGGCTCAGGTCATGATCCTGGAGACCATGGATCAGGTCCCACATCGGGCTCCCTGCTGGGTGGGAGGCCTGCTTCTCCCTCCCTCCCTCCCCCTACTTGTGTTCCCTCTCTTGCTGTGTTTCTCTCTGTCAAATAAATAAATAAAATCTTAAAAAAAAAAAAAAAGACTTTCAGTAAACTAGGACTAGAAGGGAACTTCTTCAACCTGATAAAGAACCTCTATAAAAAAGACTTAAACTGCCATCATCATATTGGTAAAAGACTGAATGCGTTACCCCTAACATCAGGAATAAGAAAACTATACCCATTTTCTCCTCTTCTATCTAACGTTGTCCTAAGGTTCTAGCCTGTGTAATTAGAAGAATAAAAGGCATCCAGATTGAAAAGGAAAAAAAAAACTATTTACAGATAACATGGTTGTTTTATTAATTTGTTATTGCTTCATGACAAATTACTATACATTTAGTGGCTTAAAATACCTGTTTATTGTCTCACAGTATTTGTGGTTAGGTCTAGCTCGGTTCTCTCTTTTCAGGGTCTCAAAAAGCTAAAATCAAAATATTCAGCAGAGTACATTCTCATATGCAGGTTTGGCTAGGGAAGGATCTGCCTCCAAGCTCCTTTAAGCTGTTGGCAAAATTAATTTCCTTGAAGCTATAGAATTCATGGCAGAGAGAGAGGGGAGTGGGAGAGAGAGGGCAGGGAGAGGACAGAAAGAGACTTTAGTACTTGAGACTCTGACCTATAGATCTTTTAAAGGAACCACTTAATTAGTTCAGGCCCATCCAGGATAATCTCCCTTTTGGTTAACCTAAAAGTCAGCTTATTTGATATTTTCATTACTTTTGCAACTTTGAAATTTAAATTTATCCCTTCACCTTTGCCATATTCTATTCATTAGAAGCAAGACACAGTTCTGCCTTTGCTGCAGGGAAAGGATTACACAAAAGCATGAGTACTTGGAAGAGAAAAGTCAGGAGAACCATCTTAGAATTTTGCCTACCATATTCACCTATGAAGTAAATCTAATGGCCTTGTCGAAAGAAAATTCAGAGTTTTGCTTGATGTGAATATTTTGTTGAGTGAGAAACAAATTGCAAACAAGGAGACTTCACAATTGAGAGGTAAGAAATTCAGCTCTCTGCAGTTGATGCTCAGTTTATAAAAAAACAGGACGAGGAAGTACCTTGTTTTGTAGGTTACGAAGAAGTTTCTAAAACTTCTTTACAGAGGAATAGCCCTACATTTGTTTACTTCTTTGTAGATGATTGCCTAGGAAGCTACAAGTTCACCCTGATATGAAGAAAACAAGTTTTAAGGTCAGAGTCAGCATTTGGGGAAAATCAGGACAGCATAACGAGGAATAGTGGTAAAAGTGGATCTTCTTGCCTGGCTCCTCATCTTAGTGGGAAAGACTTGAGTCTTTTACCATTAAGTATGTTAGTTTTAGCTTTTTTGTAGCTGCCTATTATCAGGTTAAGGAAGTTCTCTTATATTCCTAGTCTGTTAAGAGTTTTTTAAAATATGGGTGGAGGTTGAATTTTGTCACATTTTTTTTCTGCATCTATTTATGAGATCATTTGGGTTTTTATCCTCCCCCCTCCACTTTGGGCTATTAATATGGTGGATTACATTGTTTGGTTTTTGAATGTTAAAGGAAGACTTGCGTTCCTGAAATAAATAGCACTTAGTCATGTTGCTTTGTCGTTTCTGTTTTGCTGGATTTGATTTGCTGATTTTTTTAAAAGGAATTTTTCATCTACATTCATGAGGGATATTGTCTGTAGTTTTCTTTCACTGTATTGTCTTTGTCTAGTGTTTTTATCAAGATAATCTTGGCCTCCAAAAATGAGTAGGATAGTCTTTCCTTCTCTTCTACTTTCTGGCAGAAATTATGTGGAACCATTGTATTTGTGGTAGAATGGGATAGTGGAACCAGGATTGTTAATCACAAATTCAATTTCTCTAATAATTATAGGACTATTCATGCTATCCATATCTATATATATCTGTGTCTACATTCTAGTCATGGGACTATCCAGGTTATCCATTTCTATATCAGGTTTCATCTTGGGTGATTTTGAGAATTTTTTGGTCCTTTTTTTTTTTTTAGTAAAGATTTTATTTATTTATTTGACAGAGAGAGACAGTTAGAGGAAACACAAGGAGAGGGAGTAGGAGAGGGAGAAGCAGGCTTCCTGCCAAGCAAGAGCCCCAATGTGGGGCTAGATCCCAGGACCCTGGGATCATGACCCAAGCCAAAGGCTGATGCTTAACGACTGAGCCACCCAGGCACCTCAAGAATATGTTGGTCCTTTTAATCTACAGTCTCACATAGACCTTAGATTATATGTACATAGAATTGCCTATACTATTTCTTATTATCTTTTTTAATGTTTACTAGATCTAGAGTGACATTTTTCTTTCATTTCTGAAACAAGTAATTTGTGACCTTTTTTTTTTCCTGTTTTAGTCTTACTAGGAGGTTGTCAATTTCATTGTCTTCAATCAACAAATTTCTGGTTTCATTGATTTTTCTATTGTTTTTGTTCTTAATTTCACTGATTCCCACTTTCTCTTTATTTATCTTCTTTTCTCTAGAACGTTGAAGTAGAAGCTCTTATTATTGGTTTGAGACTTTCTATTCTAATGTAAGCATTTCATATTATGACTTTGCCTATAAGCATAGTTCCATCCTACAAATGCATTTTAAATTTTGTTTAGATTAAACTATTTTTTAATTTACTTTAAGACTTTCTTTTTGTCTCATGGATTATTTGGAAGTGTGGTACATAATTTCCAATCCACTTAGAGATTTCCCATCATCATTTTTTACTGATTTAAGTCTGATTCTACTACAGTCCTAGATCATAGTCTGTATGATTTCAATTATTTTAACTTCACTAGGGTATGCTTATGATGCAAGATACAGAGCAGCTTGGTGACAGTTCCATGTGCACCTGAAAGGAATACATATTATGTTCTTGGATTTAGAGCACTGTGAGTGTAAATTAGATCCAATTGGTTGATGGTGTTTTTCAGTTCTACATCTTTGCTGATTTTCTGCTTTCAATTATGGAGAAAGAAATGTTGAAGTCTAATTATAATTGGGGGTTTGTCTACTTTGCTTTTTCAGTTCTTCCAGTTGTTGCTTTTTGTATTTTGAAGCTCTTTGTTATGCACACACACATTTAGGGTAATTATACTTCTTGGTGTATTCACCCATTCATCAAAATATAATGTACTTTCTGCCTGAGTTTTTTTTTGCTCAGAAGTCCATTTGCAACCTACCTATATCATTATATATAAAGGGAGTTTCCTGTAGATAACATATAGTTGGATCATAATCATTATCCATTCTGCCAATCTCTGTCTTTTAATTGCACATAGACCCTTTACATTTAATACAAATATTAATATATTTGTACTATGTATAATTTTATTGTTGTGTGTTTATATCTTCTGCTTTTCATTCCTCTTTATCCCTTCTTCCTGCTTTTAGGTTATTCAAAAATTTTTTTTAGTCTTTCACTCTATTTTTTTACTATATCTCTTGATCTAATATTTCTGCTTTTGCTTTAGGAATAACAATACATGTATCTAACTTTTTATAATCTAATTAGAATTCATATTTAAAATTTTGTATATTAAAAATTGATTTATTGACATAAATATTGTGTAGCATAAAGTTCACAATTTTAAAGTATATAGCTGAGTCGCTGATAGTCTATGCACAGTTTTGTACAACTGTCACAACTAGCTAATTCCAGAACATTTGCATCACTGCAAACAGAATCGATACTTCCGATTTCTCTCTTCTCCCAGCCCATGGCTAATACTAATCTACCTTTTGTCCATATGGATTTGTCTGCTCTGGACACTTTTTAGAAGTTGGATTATACCATATGTGGCCTTCTGTGTCTCATTTCTTTCACTGAACATAATGTGTTCAGGTTCAGTCCTGTTGTAGGATGTACCAGTACTCCACTCATTTTTTTGGCTAAATAATATGCCATTTTATAAATATATTATATTTTTATCCATTCATCATATTATGGACATTTTTTTCCAATTTTTAGCTCTTATGAATAATGCTATTATAAATATGTATAAGTTTTTGGGTGAGTTTGTACTTCAGTTCTTTTTGTATATCTTAGGAGTGAAATTGCAGGTTGACTGGTAATTTCTATGTTTAACTTCTGAGGAACTTCCAACTTTTCCAAAGTGATTATATCATTTTTCCATTCCCATCAGCAATGTACATCCTTGCCAACACTTATTAATTTTATTATTATTTAAAAAAATGTTTTAAAGATTTATTTAATCTGACAGAGAGAGAGAGACAGTGAGAGAGGGAACACAAACAGGGGGAGTGGGAGAGGGAGAAGCAGACTTCCAGCTGAGCTGGAAGCCCAATGCAGGGCTGGATCCTGGAACTCTGGGATCATGACCTGAGCCAAAGGCAGACGCTTAATGACAGAGCCACCCAGGCACCTCAGATTGACAGAAATTCCCTTAGTTTTTTGGTTTAGGGTTAAAATGCTCTTTCTTACATTGCCTATTTGTCTGAATTCATGAGTTAATTAATGGTTATTTGGGAAGAAGCATATTGATCACTTTACATCTACATCATATCTGATTTTTTTCTAGCTCTTTGTCACTTCATTTATCCCACTTTTTTTCATTTATCCCACTTTCTAATTTTGTTTATTGTTCTAACTTTTTGAGTTGAATGTTCAGTAAATTGATTTCTATTCCTTCAGTTAAATTGTATTTTCCTCGATATAATTTTATCTATTTATGCAGACAAATAAAGAGAAGGAGGTCAAAGTCATGCTTGACCCCCTCTCCAGATAAGAACACTACTGACATTTTTGCCAATATCCTTCCTGACATCTTCCTGTCCTCGTATACCTTTTGTGTGTATGTTTGTGTATGTGTGTGTATGCAGAAAAGTACACAACTCATAAGTGTGCCGATTACCACAAACTAAACATACTCAGTTAACAGAACATTGGCAGCATCTCAGAAGACATTTTCATAGCCCCTGCCAGTCACAACCCTCTCCCCACCAACCCAAGGATAACTACTCTCTTGACTTCTTTTTTTTTAAGATTTATTTATGTATTTTAGAGAGGGGGAAGGGCAGAGGGAGAGGCAGAGGATCTCACACAGACTCCACACTGAGCATGGAGCTCAAGGTGCATGGTGCTTGATCTCACAACCCTCAGATCATAGCCTGAGCTGAAATCAAGCGTTGGATGCTTAACTGACTGAGCCACCCAGGTGTTCCTCTTCTGTCTTGATTTTTTTTTTTAAGATTTTATTTATTTATTTGACAGAGAGAAACACAGCTAGAGAGGGAACACAAGGAGAGGGACTGAAAGAGGGAGAAGCAGGCTTCCCGCCGAGCAGGAAGCCCGATGTGGGGCCTGATCCCGGGTCTCCAGGATCATGACCTGAGCCGAAAGCAGTCACTTAACCAACTGAGCCACCCAGGCGCCTCTACTGTCTTGATTTCTAATGACATAGCTTACCTTTGCCAAATTTTAAATATTACTTAAATATAAGCAGGAACTGTATACTCTGTTTTATCTGTCTTCTTTCACTCAATATTATATTTGTGAGGCTCATCCATATGGCTTCAGGGGGTTGTAGTTTATTGGCTGTCGTTGAACTATATTATCTCTCTGTTATGTGAATACATCATAATTTATTTATCCATTTTATTATTGATAGGCATTTGGATGGTTTCCAGTTTGAGGCTATTTTGAATAGTGCTGCTGTAAATATTCTAGTGTGTGTCTTTTGCAAACATATGAGTACTGTTTTATTGGTTATATACTTTAGAGAAATTGCTGGGTCATTCACATGCAATTAAGATGCATCTAACTTTGAATAAGTGCTATCATACTGGACAAACTATTTTGTAACTTGATTTAAGCACTGAACATTAAATCATAGGCATATTTCCATGTCAATTAATAGTATTAACTATGTGATTGTACTATGCTTTAATCATTTAGTTGTTTATTGATAGGTATTTGCTTTGCTTCCAGTTTTTCATTAATATGAATGATAAAATACTCCATATCCCTATAAACATATCTTTGTTCAATTGACTGATTATCATTTTAGTATAAATGCTTAAAACTGGAATTGCTGCATCTAAGAGTAAGCCCATGTGCATATAAATTTTGGTACACATTGTCCAGCTGCATTTTTCAAATAAGGTACAATTTACAATATCACCAACATTGACTAAGAGGGAACTATTCTCTATGTCTTAACTCACACTGGATTTTATGTTTATTTTTAAACTCTTACAGTCTGATGGAATAACCTCACATCTTTGAATTAAGTTATATTTCTTCTCTCTCTCTCTCTCTCTCTCTCTCTCTCTCTCTCTCTCTTTTTGAGGAGAGTGAGAGAGTGCATGCATAAGGGGCAGAGAAAGAGGGAAAGAGAGAATCTTAAACAGGCTCCATGCCCATCATGGAGCCCAACACAGGGTTTGAGCTCACCATGCTGAGATCATAACCTGAGCCGAAATCAAGAGTTGGAAGCTGACTGAGCCACCCAGGCAACCCAAGTTATATTTCTTTATTAATGAATTTAAACTTAGTTTTATGACTCTATTTCTCATTTTATGTATTTTGCCAATTATCCTTATCTTTTCTCATTGATTTATAGGTGTTCTTTATATGGTGACAAAATAACTCTTTGACTTATCTATGTTGTCAATAATTACTCTGGATTTTTGTTTACATTTTAATTTGGTTCTATGTGTTACAGTTGTTTTTGTACATATTTTTAAAATATTATTTTTATTTTTAAATTTTTATTAATTTTTATCTTTTTCCATAACCCAGCCACTGTATCCCTTCCCCCCACCCCCAGCAACCCTCGGTTTGTTTCTTGAGATTAAGAGTCTCTTATGGTTTGTCTCCCTCCCTGGTCTCATCTTGTTTCATTTTTTCATTTTTTTCCCTCCTAATCCTCCATGACCCCCCACCCTGCCTCTCAAATTCCTAATATTAGAGAGATCATATGGTAATTATCTTTCTCTGATTGACTTATTTCGCTCAAAATAATACCCTCCAGTTCCATCCATGTTGTTGCAAATGGCAGGATTTCATTCTTTTTGACGGCTGTGTACTATTCCTGTGTGTGTGTGTGTGTGTGTGTGTGTGTGTGTGTGTGTACACACCACATCTTCTTTATCTATTCATTTGTTGATGGACATCTAGATTCTTTCCATAGCTTGGCTATTGTGGACATTACTGCTATAAGCATTCAGGTACATGTGACCCTTTGGATCACTACATTTGTATCTTTAGGGTAAATACCCACTAGTGTGATTGCTGGGTCATAGGATAGCTTTATTTTCAACTTTTTGAGGAATCTCCATACTGTTTTCCAGAGTGGCTGCACCAGCTTGCATTTCCACCAACAGTGTAGGAGGGTTCCCCTTTCCCTGCATCCTCGCCAACATCTGTTGTTTTCTGACTTGTTAATTTTAATCATGCACACACTTTTTATGTTGTTATGATTTTTACCTTTTTCTTTAGTGAGATCAACTTTATAAATCTTTGTCTTTGTGATGTCTGGCTTTTGTACTTTAAAAAGCTTCTTTCACTTGAAGATTATAATATTCATCTCTATTTTTCTTGTAGTGTATTATGGCTTTATTTTTTACATTTACATCTTTGATATACCTGAAGTCTCTTTAACTATGTGAAATGAAGAGTTTAGTTTGATTCTTTTCTGAATAACACTTTGATCAATTATTTCTACTCTAATTTGAAATGCTACTTTACACAGTATCCAAAATCCCCAAGATTCTGTGTATCTATTCTGTACTAAGAATTCAATTCTATTGCTTTTTCATCCATTTGTCCAACAAATACTTATGTGCCAGGCCCTTTGTAATCACTTGAGCTATATCAGTATAAAAAGGAGACAAAACTCCTCTCCTCATGGGAAATATCTTTCAGGGGGAGATATAAAGGCAATAATAAACCCTAAGTATTATTTTTACTTCATTTCCTGAATTGGTATGAGGAAGTTTTAATTACTATAGATTTATAGAATATTTCAATATCAGGTAGAGCTAGTTCTTCCACATTAACTATTCTGTCTCTTTGTAAATGCTGAATCTTACAGAGGAACTTTAGAATTAGTTGATGAAATTCCAATATAACTTGCCTTGGGGTTTTGATTGTGATTATTTGGAATATTGAAATCAATTTAGGGAGATCTGACATCTTTATAATAGTTTTCTCTTATCCAATAATAAAGTATAATTCTCTATTCAAAATTCATTTTATTTATTGTGTCCCATGTCTCTCAGTAGAATTAAAAATTTTTCTCCAGGGCTCCTGGGTGGCTCAGAGGGTTGAGCCTCTGCTTTCAGCTCAGGTCATGATTTCAGCGTCCTGGGATCAAGGCCCACATCGGGCTCTCTGCTTGGCAGGGAGTGTGCTTCCTCCTCTCTGCCTGCCTCTCTGCCTGCTTGTGATCTCTCTCTGTCAAATAAATAAATGAAATCTTAAAAAAAACTTTTCTCCATATAAATTGAGTATTTTTTGGTTGCTATTGTGAATGGAATTTTATTTTGCTTTCATCATGTTTAATGTTTTATTATTGTATATAAGGAAGGTACTGGTTTTGGTATGTAGTTTTATAACCACCCACTTAAGTGAATTCCCATATTGTTCCCAATGGTTTTTCACTTTTAAATGAATATTTTATTTATTTATTGAGAGAGAGAGAGAGAGAGAGAGAGAGAGAGAGAGAGAGTATGAAATGGGGGAGGAGCACAAGGAGAGAGAGAGAGAGAATCTCAACAGATTCCATGCTGAGTGCAGAGCTTGACATGGGACTCAGTCTCACGACCCTGAGATCATAACCTGAGCTAAAATCAAGAGTGGGATGCTTTACTGACTGAACACCCCAGGACACCCCCCCCCAGTAGTTTTTCAATTGATTTGGTTTTAGGTTATCTGTTGCATGATGATACAAATATTTTCACTGTGGATTATACACTGTCATTTTCATCTTGAACTCAGTTTTGTTTGATACTTAAACTGTAAGCTTTCTTTTTTTAATTGAAGTATAATTGACATAGAACACTACATTTGTGTCAGGTGTACAACATAGTGTTTTGATATTTGTATACATAGTGAAATAATCACCATGAGTCTGGTTACCATCTGTCACCATCCAAAGTTACAAAGATTTACTCTCTTAACAACTTTCAAATATGCAATACAATATTATTGAGTGTAGTCACCATGCTGTACATTATACCCCATGGCTTACTTCTTTTATGACCGGCAGTTTATACCTCTTGATCCCCATTTCACCTACCCCTAAATCCTGCTCCCCTCTGGCAACCACTAATCTGTTCTCTGTATCTTGGAGGTTTGTTTGGTTTGTTCATTTGTTTTTGTTTTGGGTTCCACATAAAGTGAAATCATATAGCATCTGTCTTTCACTGTCTGACTTATTTCACTTAGCATAATACCATCAAGGGCCAGTCATATTGTTGCAAATGGCAACATTTCACTGGTTTGTGGCTGACTTCTCCATTGTATAATATATCACATCTTCTGTGTCTATTCTTCTATCAGTAGACACTTAGGTTGTCTCTGTATCTTAGCTATTGTAAATGATTTTGCAGTGAACATAAAGGTGCATATATCTTTTCAAATTAGTTTATTTATTTTCTTCATATAAATACCAGTAGTGGAATTGCTGGATCAAATGGTAGTTCTCTTTTTAAATTTTTGAGGCCTCTTCATACTGTTTTCCATAGTGGCTTCATCAATTTACTTTCCCACCAGCAGTGCACAAGGGTTCCCTTTATTCCATATTCTTGCCAACACTTATTGTTTCTTGTCTTTTTTGATAATAGCTGTTCTGACAGGTATAAGGTGAGATGTCGTTGTCGTTTTGATTTGCATTTCCCTGATGATTAGTGATTGACGATCTTTTCATGTTCCTGTCAGTCATCCATATATCTTCATTGGAAAAACTGTCTATTCATATCCTTTGTCCCTTTTTCAGTCAAATTGTTTGGGGTTTGTTGTCACTGAATTGTAGTTCTTTATATATTCTAGGTATTAACCCCTTACCAGATACATGATTTGCAAATATCTTCTCTTTTGTAGATTGCTTTATCATTTTCTTGATGTTTCCCTTCACTGCTCAGATGCTTTTTAGTTAGATGTAATCCCATTTGTTTATTTTTGCTTTTGTAACCCTTGCCTTTGGAATCAGATTTAAAAAAATCATTTCCAATACTGATGTCCACAAAGAGCTTACCCTGTATGTTTTTTTCTAAGAGTTTTATAGTTTCAGGTCTTATATTCAAGTCTTTAATCCATTTTGAGATAATTTTTGTGTATGTGTAATGATTTAGTTTCATTCTTTTGCATGTAGCGAACTAGTTTTTCCAACACGATTTATTGAAGAGACTGTACTTTTCCCATATTTTTGCTTTCTTTGTAATAAATTACTTGACCATATATGCATGAGTTTATTTCTGGGCTCTCTATTCTGTTCCACTAATCTAAGTGTCTGTATTTATGCTAATACCAATACTGTTTTGATTACTATAGCTTTGTAATACACTTTTAAATCAGAAAGTATGATGCCTCCATATTCTTTTTTCTCAAGATCAACTTGACTATTGAGCATCTTTTGTGGTTCCATACAAATTTTAGGATTGTTCTATTTCTGTGGAAAATGCCGTTGGAATTTTGATAGGAATTTTATTGAATCTGTAGATTGCCTTGGGAAATATGAACATTTTTAACAGTATTCTTTTATTTTTTTTAAAGATTTCATTTATTTATTTGACAGAGAGAAACCAAGCTAGAGAGGGAACACAAGCAGGGAGAGTGAGAGAGGGAGAAGCAGGCTTCCTGCTGAGCAGGGAACCGGATGTGGGACTCGATCCTGGGACTCCGGGATCATGACCTGAGCAGAAGCAGACGCTTAACAACTGAGCCATGCAGGTGCCCCAACAATATTATTTTAATCCATGAACATAAAATATTCAGTTTGTGGGTTTTTTTTTTCATTTTCTTTCATAAATGTCATATAGCTTTCAGTGTACAGGTCTTCAACCTCCTCAGTTAGCATTATTCCTAGGTATTTTGTGTTTTTTTGATGCAGTTGCAAATGGGATTGTTTCCTTAATTTCTCTGATTGTTTGTTGTTAGTGTATAGAAATGTAAAAATTTTGTATATTGACTTTGTACCCTGCAACTTTATTGATTTATTAGTTCTAATAGGTTTTCAGGTGGAGTCTTTGGGGTTTCCTATATATAAAATCAAGCAAATAGTAACCATTTTACTTCTTCTTTTCTGATTTAGATCACTTTTGCCTCTTTTTCCTGCATAACAGCTCTGGTTAGGATTTCCAATACTATGTTGAGTAAAAGTGGTGAAAGTGAGCATCTTTGTCTTATTTCTGATTTCAAAGGAAGAATTTTCAGCTTTTTGCTGTTGAGTATGTTAAGTGTGGGCTTGTCATATATGCCATTTACTATGTTGAGTTACCTTTCATCTATACCCACATTGTTGGGAGTTTTATTGTAAGTTGAAGTTTAATTTTGTCAGATACCTTTTCTTCATCTATTCAGATCATCAGATGGTTTTTATCCTTCATTTTGTTAATGTTGTTGTGTTGATTAACTTGCAGATGTTAAATCATCTTTGCATCACTGGAATAAATGCCATTTGATCACAGTAAATGTATTTAATGTATTATTGTATTCAGTTTGCTAATATTTTGTTGAGGACTTTTGCATCTATGCCTATCAGGGATATTGGCCTGTATTTTTGTGTGTATAGTGTCCCTGTCTGGTTTTGGTATCAGGGTAATACTGCTCTTGTAAAATATGTTTTGAAGAGTTCAGTTTTTTTGTAAGAGTTTGGGGAGGATCTTTAAATATTTGGTAGAATTCACCCAGTGAAGCCATCTGACCGTGGACTTTTATTTGTTGGGAATTTTTTGATTACTGATTCAATCTCTTTACCAGTAATAAGCCTATTAAGACTTCTTATTTTTTCATGATTCCTTCTTGGAAGTTTATATGTTTCTGAGAACTTATCCATTTCTTCTGGGTTGTTCAATTTATTGGCATATAATTTTTCAGAGTAGTATCTTATAATCCTCGTAGTTCTGTCATGTTGCTTATTACTTCTCTTCATTTCTGAATTTATTTGAGTATTCCATCTTCTTTTCTTAGTGAGTCCAGCTAAAGATTTGTCAATTTTGTTCATCTTTTCAAAGACCCAGCTCTTAGTTTCATTGATCTTTTTAATTGTAATTTAATCTTCATTTTATTTATTTATGTTCTAATTATTTTTCCCTTCTACTGTTTATTCTTCTTTTCCTAGTTCCTTTAGGTATAAATTTAAATTGTTTATTTAACATTTTTCTTACATAGGCATGTATCTCTGTAAACTTTCCTCTTAGAACTGTTTTTGCTGTAGCCCATAGATTTTGGCATATGGTATTTTCTTTTTCTTTTCTTTTCTTTTTTTTTTTTTTAAAGATTTTATTTATTTGACAGAGAGAAACACAGCCAGAGAGGGAACACAAGCAGGGGCAGTGAGAGAGGGAGAAGCAGGCTTCCCGCCAAGCAGGGAGCCCGATGTGGGACTCGATCCTGGGTCTCCAGGATCATGACCTGAGCCGAAGGCAGCTGCGCAACCAACTGAGCCACCCAAGCGCCCCGGCATATGGTATTTTCATTTTCATTTTTCTCAAGTTTTTTTTTTTAAATTTCTCCTTTGATTTCTTCACTGAGCCATTGGTTGTTCAGTAACTTGATGTTTAATCTTGTACATATATGTAATTTTTCTGTTCTTTTTTTCTTGTGATTGATTTCTAGTGTCATACCATTATGGTCAGAGAATTTGCTTTATGATTTTAATCTTCTTCTTAAATGTATTGAGACTTATTTTGTGGCCTAAAATATGATCTATCCCAAAGAAAGTTTCATGGACACGTGTGAAGAATATGTAGTCTGCTGCTTTTAGATGGAATGTTCTGCATATATTAAGTCCATCCAGTCACATGGGTTATTTAAGGCTGATGTTCCCTTCTTGAATTTCTGTCCAGATGATCTATTCATTGGTGTGAGTGGGGTATTAAAATTCCCTACTATTATTGTATTGCTATCAATTTTCCCTTTAAGCCTGTTAATATTTGCTTTATATATTCAGGTGCTCCTGTGTTAGGTGCATAAATGTTTACAAACATATCTTCTTGTGAATTGATTCCTTTATCATTATGTAATGCTCTTCTTTGTCTTTTAGTATGGTCTTTGTTTCAAAGCCCATTTGGTTTTGGGGTGCCTGTCTCACTCAGTCAGTAGATCATACAACTCTTGATCTCAGGGTTGTAAGTTTGAGCCCCATGTTTGATGTAGAGATTACTTAAAAATAAAATCTTAAGGGGCACCTGGGTGGCTCAGTTGGTTAAGTGACTGCCTTCAGCTCAGGTCATGATTCCGGAGACCCAGGATGGAGTCCCACATCAGACTCCCTGCTCAGCAGGAAGCCTGCTTCTCCCTTTCTCACTCCCCCTGCTTGTGTTCCCTCTCTGGCTGTGTTTCTCTCTGTCAAATAAATAAAATCTTTAAAAAAAATAAAATCTTAAAAGAAAAGTAAAGTCCATTTGATTTCATATATGTATAGCCACCCCAGCTTCCATTTGATTTCCATTTACATGAAATATCTTTTTCCATCCCTTCACTTCCAGTTGTGTGTGTCCTTACATCTGAAGTGAGTCTCTTGTAGGTAGCATATAGATGGGTCTTGTTTCTCTTACCCATACAGTCACTCTATGTTTTTTGACTACAGAATTGAGTCCAATTACATTTAAAAATAATTAATGATAGGTATGTGCTTATTTTATTCATTGCTTTTTGGTTGTTTTGTATTCTATGTTCTTTTCATTTTCCCTTGCTTTCCTCCCTCATGGTCTGATGACTTTCTATAGTGTTATGTTTATATTCCTTTCTTACTATGTTTTGTGTATGTACTATAGGTTTTTGCTTTGTGGTTACCAGGAGGCTCACGTATAACAACTCACATATAGGTGTGTCTATTTTAAATTGAAAGCAAGTTGGAATACATTCTAATACTGCCTTTTTTACTACATCCCCTCCTGACTTATATTTTTGAGGTCACATTTTATAACATTTCGTGTATCCTTTAATAATTGTAGTTATAGTTATTTTTACTATTTTGTCTTTTAATCTTCATACTAGCTTTATAAATCTTCAAGCCACCATCTTTACTATATATTTACTTTTACTGGTGAGATTTTTAGTTCTATATGTTTTCTTATTCCTAAAAAGTGCCCTTACTTTTCAGCTTAAAGAATTCCATATAGGGGTGCCCAGGTGGCTCAGACAGTTAAGCATCTTCCTTTGGCTCATATCATGAGCCCTGGGTCCTAGAATTGAGCCCCATATCAGGTTCCCTGCTGCGTGAGGAGCCTGCTTCTCCCTCTCCCACTGCCTGCTGATCCCCTGCTTATACTCTCTCTCTCTCTCAAATTCATAAAATCTAAAAAAAAAAAAAAAATTCCCCTTAACATTTCTTATGAGGTTAGTTTAGTGGTGATGAACCACTTTAGCTTTTGCTTGTCTAGAAATCTCTACCTCCCCTTCAATTATGAATAATAATCTTGCCAGGTAGAGTATTCTTGGTTGGAAATTTTTTCCTTTCAGCACTTTATTTTTTTTTTTAAGATTTTATTTATTTGACAGAGAGAAACACAGGCAGAGAGGGAATACAAGCAGGGGGAGCGAGAGAGGGAGAAGCAGGCTTCCCGCCAAGCAGGCAGCCCGATGTGGGGCTCAATCCCGGGTCTCCAGGATCATGACCTGAGCCGAAGGCAGTCGCTTAACCAACTGAGCCACCCAGGCGTCCCTCCTTTCAGCACTTTAAATACATAATGCCACTCACTTCTGGTCTGTAAAGTTTCTTTCTTTTTTTTTTTTTTTAAGATTTTATTTATTTATTTGACAGAGAGAAACACAGCGAGAGAGGGAACACAAGCAGGGGGAGTGAGAGAGGGAGAAGCAGGCTTCCCGGTGAGCAGGGAGCCCGATGTGGGACTCGATCCTGGGTCTCCGGGATCATGACCTGAGCTGAAGGCAGAGGCTTTAAACCACTGAGCCACCCAGGTGCCCCTGGTCTGTAAAGTTTCTTCTGAAAAATCTACCAATGATCTTAGGGGGGTTCTTGGTTATGTAACAAGTTGTTTTTCTTCTACTGTCCTTAAAAAATTAATTAATTAATTAATTAATTAATTATCTATCTATCTATCTATCTATCCACAAAGAGAGAGCACAAGTTGGGGGAATGACAGGTAGAAGGACAAGTAGGCTTCCATCTATGGGCAAATCATCTTTGACAGAGCAGGAAAAAATATCCAGTGGAAAAAAGACAGTCTCTTCAATAAATGGTGCTGGGAAAATTGGACAGCTACATATAGAAGAATGAAATTAGACCATTCTCTTACACCACACACAAAGGCAAACTCGAAATGGATGAAAGACCTCAACGTGAGGCAGGAATCCATCAAAATCCTGGAAAAGAACATAGGCAGTAACCTCTTTGACATCGGCCACAGCAACTTCTTTCAAGACACGTCTCCAAAGGCAATGAAGACAAAAGTGAAAATGAACTTCTGGGACTTCATCAAAATAAAAAGCTTCTGCACAGCAAAGGAAACAGTCAACAAAACAAAGAGGCAACCCACAGAATGGGAGAAGGTATTTGCAAATGACATTACAGACAAAGGGCTGGTATCCAAGATCTATAAAGACCTACTCAAACTCAACACCCAAAAAGAAGATGAACACATCAAGAAATGGGCAAGAGACATGAAGAGGCACTTCTTCATAGAAGATATACAAATGGCTAACAGACACATGAAAAAATGTTCAGCGTCACTAGCTATCAGGGAAATTCTAATCAAAACCACACTGAGATACCACCTTACACCAGTCAGAATGGCCAAAATTAACA
>PITA01021375.1:0-32849 GCA_004023965.1 Spilogale gracilis
TGGTGGTGATGGTGGTGGTGGTGGTGATGGTGATGGTGTCAGTGATGATGGTGAAGGTGATGATGATGGTGGTGATCTTGGTGATGATGATAGTTAATGATAGTTGATGATAGTGATGGTTGATGAGCATGATAGTGATAATGGTAATGATTGGTGATGGTAATATGATGGTGATGAAGGTAATGGTGATGATGATGGTTCTTGATGGTGATAATGATGATGATGTTTGATGATGGTGATGGTTGATGATCATGATGCTGAGGATGAATGTTAATGATGATGGTGATAATGGTGATGGTGATGGTGAGGGTGAGGGTGATGGTATTGGTGATGGTGGTGGTGATGGTGATGATGGTTGTGATGATCAGGATAAGTGGGTGTTCACACAGGATCTGCCTATCTCAAAGGTTGGAATACCAGTTCTGCTGCTATCCACCCCAACTGTGAGTGCCCCAGTGCCAGCTCAGTCCCCTAATGGGCAGCTTATGCCCCTTACTTGCCCTTCTTTCTACAGGATGCCCCAGGGAGATCTGGTACCTCCTTCCAATGTCCCCTTCTTTTTGCCTCTTCCTTCCCTAACCCTGGCTCTGTCTCTCTGTCTCCATCCCTCACTTTCTTGTGTATTTGTGTGCACATATGTGTACAGGTGTATATTGGGTGATAGGACAATGGGGGTCCCTCTGTGGAAGCACCCTGGTTTTTGCTGTTGTGACTCGGGAAGCTGTAGCTCCAGAAACCTATGTTTTGGCAGAAGGAAGGCTCCTCTGACAACGGGGGTGCTCTGTGCCAGGTGACAGTCTTCCCATCACCCCTGTGGTTAGGACACCAACCACAGCAGCATGGGTGCTGTGTTCTGGTCCCTGGTTTAAACTCACAGTATCTGATCATGGACCAGGTTTGGGACATTCCTAGGAGCTACATGTGGCAGGCCCTTACTTGTACAAGGAAAGTGGACTTGTGTTCATTGGAAGATATTGGAGAGAGCTGGTAAGTCCTTTGGTTGCAGTTAGCAAGATGTAAGTCCCAGCTACTCTTGGGGGCAGCTCTTTGGGAGGAGGGCAGAACCAGTGGGACTGGACCTTTGAGGTTCCTTCTGGAATATGAGGCCAGAGTGAATAAAGAGAAGTGTAAAGTTTTAGAACCAGAAGCCATCTTGTCCATTCTACCAATAAAAACACATTGGCTTTTAAATATATGATGTGCTCATAATGGAAAAGTAGAAATATTGGTAAAACGTATAGTTCTGGTTTTCTCAGTATCCAGAGATTATCAGTGCCCTTCCACCATTTTTCTCTGGTGGACTCTTTCTGCCTGGGGTGTTTGGATTGTTTTGGACTGGATTATTTTCTTTTTTCAATTTTTGGAAGTACAGTAACAGGGTACCCGGGATCAGGGGTGTCCTGAGCCTGTGGGTTTCGTGGCTGGTCCCTCCCAGGGCCTCCACTGCCTGGTTGATGAAGCCGAGGTCATAAGGGTTTTTGCTGCCTGAGGGTCCCATGCTTGGTGGAGCTAGCCATGCCCCAGGTCTTTGCCCTGCATTTTGGAGCAAGCAGGTCTGAGGACGCGGAGTAGTGGGGGATGGGAGGGGCTTTGGAGCCACCGGCACATTCACTCAGGTTCACTGTGTTTACATCCTAGGAGGGATGTCTGCCCTCCCATCTGGCATGGGTGTCCTGCTGCAGTTAGGGGTCAGGTTCAGCATCCAGGACAGGAACCCCATTCAGGGGATTCCCCCACCTGGTGATCCCCATGAGCTTGTAGGAGGGGCTGCTGGATGCAGAGGGGCACACCTTGCTGAGGATGTTTGTACGTCTGTGTTCACAGATGGTGTGATGCGGGAGCACACAGTTGCTGAGCAGCACAGAGCTGATTGGGGTTTAGGGTCCTGGGGGAGTCTTCCTGGGGTGGGGACTTCCAAGCTGGACTCAGAGGCAGAAAGGGAAACCACAGTGGCTCCGTGCAGTGAAGCAGTAAGGCAGAGACCCCTGGTTGCTGTCAGGATGGTGTCCCTTCCAAACAGGTGAGCCCTGGCACTTTCTCTTCGGGGGCCGTGGCTCATTGAGCAGTGAACTTGAACCTGCCCTGTGGTCCCTGTGGAACAAGAGTGTGAAGTTCCGCTGAAGCTCTTCCTCCAGCACCGCATGTACGGCTGGGCTTGCAGGAGGGTCTGTACTGATGTCTCACCTTTGGTCTTCAGGGCAGACAAGAGTTCACGTCCAGTTATTGGAAAATTGTAAACCTACGCTGCCTGGAATGCAGGCGAGCCACCAGTAGGTCCTGCCGAGTTCGCAGAGCATTAGCGGAAATGTCACGACGATGGAGATCTGGAACAGCAGGCTTGACAATCAAGTCAGAACAGCATGAGGCATGTGCCTGGGCAAGCACCACCCAGAACTGACCCCCACACCCTGTGTTTTGGGAAGAGTGCAGAGAGGAAGTTCTCCATTTCTCTGGCCTGGCACCCTGGGATAGGCACTGGATGGGTGGGATGTGGGTCTCGGGGGCTCCCCCGTGTTCTAAGATCATGCCATGGGCATCACACCACTCTCTGAGCAGCCAGATGGCACAGATCCACCAATGTGAATGGCACTCCCAGGAATGCCTGGGCAAGGTGGTGGCTTTTTCTAATATTTGCCCTGACCAGTTTATCTACCCCGGCATAGTGGAGGCTGGTTGGGTGGAGGGCAAGCACTTCTCTCAGCAAACTGGTCCCGTCAGTGAATGAGCATCCGTCTGACCGGGAGAGGAGCCATCTCCATGCTGTGGGAAGGCAGGGGTGGAGAGGAGGGTGCAGGAGCCCAGGCGTGCCGCCTTCCTTGGGTGCAGACCCTGTGGCCTCAGGGCATGTACAGAATGGAGCCCTTAATACACTCAAGCCTCGATGCCCACATTCTGGACTCTGACAGGTGGCCACTTGCCATGGTGTGTCCACTGTGTGGAGGCCCAGTCGGTGTGGGCGAGTGGGTGGGCTGGCTGTGGGCACCAGGGAGATGCTGAGCCTGGGTGAAACCGCTTGCGTCCCTGTCAGGCCTGAGGAAAGGGGGCAGGTTTGGGGAAGGCCCCAAGCCCTCTGGTAACGCTGTCTGAGTGCGAAGGAAAGGACATCCGTCATTCAGCTGGACAGCTACTGGGCCCGTGCTGTCCCAGGCTGGTGTCCTCGTGGAGTGCATGCTGGGCCAGCTTTCAGGGAGGTCTCCTCGGTGTCCAGCCACGCCGGGCTCCTAAGTCGGCACACAAAACCTTTCACCATTCCTGCCCAGGACCTCACCACGCGGCACTCAATGGGGACAGAGACTTGACTCTCCCGGGCTGCTGGAGGGAAGCAGCACGCACAGAGCAGCCGACACAGCAGAAGGGTCTGCTTTCCTAGTTCTGGGGGCCTGAAGTCGGGGGAGCTGCCTCCTGACGGTGGGGTGGGGGCTCTGCTGCAGGCCTTCCAGCTGCTGCTGGCCCGCGTCCCTAGGCTCGTGGGCGCGTCCCTCCCACCTCGGCCTTCTGCGTCCGTCTCTCTACTGCCCCTCTTCTTAGAAGGTCGGGGGTCACATTGGATCACGACCCACCCTGATGACCTCATCTGTGGACCCCTCTGTCCACGTGAGGGCTCGTGACCACACGTGGGGTTAGGCCGCGGGCACACCTGTTGGGGACCCCTGCGCCCATCACAACCGGCGGTGGAGGGCGCCATCGCTTGGCCTCCAGTGGGGCCAGAGGGTCACTCCTGAGGTCGGGTCACTGGGTCTGGGCAGAGGCGGGTTGACTCCTTCCAGCAGAGGGCCGGGCTTCTGGGGAGGACTGTTCCCGAAGGGAGCCGCTTGCCGTGTGGCCCCCACACTTCGTAAATGGTGCCTCGTGACCTTGCTCTTTACGGGGCTTGGCTCCTGGCTCCTCCCGTGCTTAGTCTGCCCCTGAGAGTGGCGGGCACCGGACTGGAGGTCAGGGGTGTCACTGAGGCCGTGCTCCAAGACAGAGTTGGCTTCCACATCTCGGAGTGCCCTGATGTGCTCAGGGGCAGGCGGGTGGTGTCTGCCTCAGCATGGGGGGAGGGGAAGGGGTCTGTCCCCAGCACAGGGGGGAGGGGGTGTCAGCCCCTGGCATGGAGGGGAGGGGAAGGGGTCTGTCCCCAGCACAGGGGGGAGGGGGTGTCAGCCCCTGGCATGGAGGGGAGGGGAAGGGGTCTGTCCTCCAGCACAGGGGTGAAGGGGTCTGCTCTCTGGACAGAGGGAGGGGAGCAGGTATCTGCACCCTGAGCGGAGGGGGAGTCTACCCACAGGAGAGAGGTGGGGGTCTTCACGGCAAGTGAAGCAGTGGGGGCGTGTACCTGTATTTAGGGTTATAGCCATGCCTCATTTCGGGTGCGAGTGCGGGTGGTGTCTACGTTCACCTCCGCTGGCACACCGCTGGTGCCCATGGGTTCAGGAAGCCACCCGGCGACCTCCATCAGCGAGTCCCTGAGGCCCAGTTCCCTAGTTTCCTGCTTGTCTCTCCGTCCTTCGTGTTGTGCTCTTCGCCCGATCTACTCATAATTATTATTTATGGGCCTTCATTCGATCAGTCGTTATCAGCTGCTGTAGTTCAGCTCTGAGCAGCAGACACGACAGCTTCTAGAAATCTCCATTCTTTTATTTTTGCAAAGATGTATGTATTTATTTAGAGAGCGTGAGTGTGCAGGTGGCAGTGGCGTGCAGAGGGAGGGAGAAAGAATTGTGAGCCCAGTGGGGAGCCAGCAGGGAGCCTGACGTGGGACTCCATCCCCAACCCAAGAATTGGACGCTCAGCCGACTGTGCCCCATAGAAATCTCCTTCCTTTCCATTCGGGGTTTGTTCTCTGGATCTGAGACTCACAGCACCCGGCTGAAGGCGTGTGGATTTCTCTAACTAGGGCCAGTTCCCCCTCCTAGTATCAGTGCTGCTGGGGTCTGTGGTCACTCTTGGGCCCTCCGGGTCCCCAGACCTAGTGTCCGGTGCAGCGGTGCCCTGACCGTCCCTGTGGGCCGAGCCCCTGTACCGTGACCAGTAGGACCTGGGCAGGAAGGAGGGCTGGCAGCCAGGGAGCGGCCTGGGTTGAGGTCAAAGGACCCAGCACTGCCAATGATCTTGGGATTGTGGCCAGGTCACATGATCAGGCTTCCCTGGCCTCACGTCTCAGAGGGACAGGAGCACACAGCCTGCCTGGGGCGGGCAGGGTCCACACGCTGACACACGGTGCTCTATGTGCCGCGGCCGGAGGGCAGGTGTGCTGGGCGCTGCGGGCCTGTAGGGCTGAGGTGGGGCCGCGTGCGTTGGAGCCGTGGGCAGGGCCAAGCCTCACGGGGCCTCGTGGTCTGGAGCGCGATGGCCTGGGGGCATCTCGGGTGTGACGACGGGGCCACGTGGAACTCATCTGTTCCGTGAGGGCATCTGGGAACTGCTGCCGAGGCCCGTGGGAGGAAACCCCGAGGGTCCGGGGCCAAACACGGGGGACACAAGGAGGGCATATCCGCCCAGACGAGACGGGAGGGCTCAGCCCTTCAGCTGCTCTTTGGAGCGGACCCTGGTGTGAGATTTGAGATTGGACGTGGCGAGGTGGGACGCAGGGACACGAGCGGGGACAGGAGGGGGCGCCGGTCAGAGCGTGACCCCTAACCGCTGGGTTGGGTACTGGGTGAATGTGCGCATGTGTGTGACGGGGTGTGCGTGTGACAGTGCCCGTGCCTGTGAGCGCAGGTGTGGGGACCCCGGGGGCATGGGTGTACGTGTGAGTGTTTGCTCAGGCGGGGGGACCGCGGGGGGAAGTCACGGGGCCCCAGCGGTGGGGAGCCGGGAGCTGACCCGACCGTCAGGTCCTGGACGAGGGGCGCCCGACGTCAGAGGCTGTGTCCTTGGGAGACCTCACGTGCCAGGCCGTCAGAGAGGAGAGCAGCCCTTGCCCTGTAGGGTGGGTCCTCGGGATCCTGGGCGAGGTGCTCCTGTGTCCAGGGTGCCTGGCCAGAAGCCACGGGCGTCCACCCGTAGGCGCTCGCCACGGCCACACAAGCGAGGCTCCCAGAGTGTGGCTGAGTCGGTGGTCACTGAAGGTGAAGTCACTGAAGGCCATCGTCCTCCCTGGCTGGGAAGGAAGGCAAACCCGAGTGTGGGCTAAAGGCCCAGGGTGCGTGGGCCATTTGGGGTGTCCCGGTGCTGGCAGGCGGCACACGCCCACAGGTGAAGCCCCCGGGGGCCCCCTGCTTCCTGGGGAGGGATGCCCTGCGCCGGGGCGTGGGCTGGGCTGGGCTCCTCATGGCAAGGCTCATGATCTTCAGAGAGCGGCTCCATCCGCCTCCCCCATGCTGGCTCGCGCAGCCTCTTGTGTGAACGCGTGTCGTTGGTGTTGGAATCCTGACATCTGATCAGAAACAGGTGTGTGCCGCTCCCGGCACAACCATCGTGGTTCACGGTCCACAGAGAGCCCGCCAGCCGAAGGGGGTGGAGCCTCACATTCGCCTCCCTGCCCGCACTGCTCCGGCAAGACGTCCCCCTGGGGCTCCCGTGGGGTCCTCGGCCTCGGGCGTGGGCCGCGTCCCCTCGCCTGGTCTCCCAGTCCTGACCCGGGATGACCTGAACCCCCGTGGGGGGCTTGTGCGCTCTGCGTGTTGTTCTCTGCGCTCTACGTCAGCGCCGCGGCCCCAACACCCGTTGACGGAGCCCCTCCTGGTGCCCCCCAGTCCCGTCCGTGTCTGCCCGCACAGGGCCCCCGAGGGAGGGTGGGCTCGGATGGCTCTCTGTCCTGGTCTTACGGAGCCCTCCTGTGCCGGCTGGCAGGAGGTGGGTGCCAGCAGGCGGCCTCAAGCGGGAGGAGGGTGGCCAGAGTCCGGAGGCCAGGTCAGGGCTGGTCGGGACAGCGGGCAGGGCCTCGATGTGGGGGTGTGCAGGGAAGCCTCCAGCATCAGGACCCAGGGCCTCCCGGCTAGCTCTCTGTTGCACCAGCCCCTGGGCGTCTCCCCTGGGCTGCACCCCGCCCGCCCTGCCCTGAGCTGCACACCAGCCCCGGGGCACCTGTCGTGGCAGGAGCTCCCAGGCCCAGCTGCGTGAAGCGGTCCCTTGGGGCATACGTGCAGGTGTGTCCCCTTCCTCTCCCGCCGGGTGCTGGGGACGCACTTGGCGCCCACTGGTTGAAGCAGCGCTTCCGCCCCGCGCTGGTCCTGCCCTGGCCGGCTCGGGCCAGTTGTTTTCATGGGCCACCTCGTCTGTGGCTGCATCTGCCCCCCTGAGTGGCCGCCAGGGGGTCTGCCCTTCCTGGAGGGGCTTGCCGGCCCCCGACCAAGGGCGTCGAGCGTCTCCGGAGGCTCCGTGCGCTGTGGGGCAGGTGCCATGGGCAGCGGTGGGCACACGGGCCCGGTGTCCGTTGTCGGGAGGTGGGGGGCCCAGCGGGGAGACCGGCTCGCGTACTCACGGTGACCCCGGGCCTGCTCTGCTGAGGGGCACCCCCTTGTCGTCGGCGTGAGCAGCTGTGACGTGCGGGCATGGCGGTGTGTGGGGGCCCCCCAGCTCCCAGATGCCGCTTCCATGGAAGGTCTAGACGGCGGTCGGGTGCCCCGTGTGCTGGGGCCGTGCTTGCGGGGGGTCCAGGAGCCGCTCGGCGGTCCCAGCGCCCACGGGCAGCTGTTCCCGAGAGCATTCGTGTTCATGCTTTGGGCGTCATGTGTGGGTGTCCTGGTCATGGGGGGACACCAGCGGGGGGACATTTTGGGGCGAGCTTTGGGGTGTAGGGTGCTGGGGGCCCCGCACAGCGTCTGCCCTGCTGCCCTCAGTGGGAAAACAGAGCCCTTGGCTCGGATGGGAGAGTGCGTGTGTGACGCCTGTTCGTCGCGGTCACACAGCTGGGAACCCCTTCCGCAAACCGCTCCCGCCCCTGCACTGGCTGCTGACAGAGAAGCAGGAAGGCCTGAGCCTTTGGGGTCCGCACACACCGCGGGGCGTGGGGCTCAAGGTACTTGTGGGGAGACCGCGGCCTCCGGGCGCATCCGTAAGGCGGCTTTGGGCTTGGCCTCCGGAGCCCGGGGGTCGGCCGACGCTCCTGGACACAGCTCCCACAGGGCCCCCAGCCTCGCCCGGGAACGTCCCTGCTTCTGTGCAGACTTTAAGCTTTTGGCTCATCCGGACAGCTAGACTCTGGGAACCTGGGGCTGGGGTGGCAGCACGGGTGCGGGCCCCGATGTCCCTGCAAGGGCGCTCGTCGGCGTCTCACGTTCTGCGTTCTTCTTCAGCGTGTGTGACTGGTCTTCACACATGGCTGGCCACGCGTGTCCTGCGATGACGGGTGTCCACACACGTGCTTGTGTTGCCGCCGCCTCCCAGATCCCGTGTTTTACCAGCAGCCCCGAGATCCCGTCCTTGGTCTTCTTGTCGCCTGGCGCTTTCTCCTCCAGGGGGAGAGGGCCGGGGGTTGTGGGACTCGGTGAGATCGGAGCATCCGAGGTCAAGGCACGGCTGGAACGGGCATGGCGGCCACGTTCTTCAGGCCATGAAGAAGTGGCCAGTGTGCCAGGTGCCCCCTCCGTCCCTCCCTCCGTCCTGGGGCCTGCTTCCCTGTGTGCTGGCACCGTCGTGGGCAGCGGTGTGGTGGGACCTGCCCGTCCTCGGTGGGGGTCGGCCAGGGGTACCTCCCCAGGGCTGGAGCTGCAGGGGGAGAGGGGGACAGGGACCGGACGCCTTCCCTGGCCAGAATCTGCACACTCTCCCTTCGTGCTGGCAGGTGTAATAAAATCACCCGTCCTGGACTGCGGTGACAGGCGGAGGGCCCTGTCCTAAGACCTGCCCCCAAGCAAGGAGTAAGTGGCTCAGTGGAAATGGAGGGGACCCCTCTCGGTTCCTCCGTGGCAGGAAGGACATGGATGGAGGCATGGTCCCGGGCAGCGTGGCCGCTGCTATTTGCCCGTCAGATGTCGGCCTCTGGGGCCACGAAGGTGGGTTCAGGGCCCGTGAGGACACACGGCCTGGGGTCCCTGTGGGCAGGGGCCCAGCTGCCACAGAGGTGTCTCACAGACACTGAGCATCCCGTCCCTGGGAGCAACCTAGCAGAGCGTAGAGGAGAGGCTTGCTGGCTTTGAATGGAAGGGCGTGTTCCTAACTTTCTGCCCTCACTGATGTCCCATTTCTCTAAACCAATGATGTTACCTGGATTGATCCTCACTCCCTGGAACATGCAGACCGTCCAGATTGTCTGAGGCACCCGAGGGTCCTGCTGGGTGGGCATCACCAGGGAAACCAGCAGTCAGGGCCGTGAAGGATGCCAGAACGTGGAAGTCAGGGGCAACGTCACAGAGACACGTGTGCTGGGACATGGTCTTGTCCAGGCCTTCTCTCTGCCCTTCCTGCCCCCGGTCTGAGATGGTGGGAATCCCAGCACAGGCAGGGGGCAGCTAGATCCCCTGGGAACACCTGCGAGGCCCAGCAGACCCAGGCTCCGTGCAGGTCAGCAGTGGCCCCGAGTAGCCCCATGGGCCCTGCAGGGACCCGAGCACCTTCTTGGACAGGACTTCTGGCGATGCCCGATCTTGACTGGGATCTGTGGGTCTGTCTCTGTCCCGGGAAGTGCACTGAGTTGTTCCGGGGGCCTTGGTCCCTGTGCTCGTTTGTGGTCATAGTCAGGGAGACCCAGTGTGCGATCCGCCAAACAGCGCACCCCCTGCCCCACGATGTCGTGTCCTGACCCTCCGAAGCTATAGTCCCTCACCTCTGGGGAAAAGGGACTTTGTAGGTGTAGTGAGGTTATGGATCTCGAGAGGGAAGCTTCGCCAGATTATCTGCCTCTGTCTGAAGTGCAGTCACAAGGGTCCTGCGAAGGGGAGGCAGGAAGGTCAGAGGAGATCGTGGGCACGAGGACCGTGGTACAGGGTGGTACAGGGTCGGAGACCCACAGCCAGAAACTCGGCGCCCGAGCCTCCATGGTCACCGCTGTCGGCGGCATTCAGCCTGCACTCACGGGTCCCTGGGGCGAGGCTGCCCTGTGCCCCAGCTGCGACTTCTGCCAACGGACTCTGTGTGCTGGGAGACGCCCCGAAGCCCCCCACGTCCACACTGCTCCCTGTCGGCAGAGCGCACTCGCCTGGCATGCTGGGCTGGAGACCCCGTCCTGAGCATTTGGTCAGCGAGGTCCTCGGGCAGCTGGCGCCGTGTGTCAGACCAGGAGAGCGAGGCTACAGGCGCATGTCGGAGCCACGACGGACCCTGGTGAGTCTGGGCTGTGCGCACAACCTCAGGGCCACCCAGACACAGGGCGCGACGGCAGGAAGCCCGCTACCCCGTGCCTCAGCCATAGGTCGGCGTGCGCACCCAGTGGCCCTCCCCGGCACCCCGCTTCCCTGACCCAGAATGTACCGTGGCCGGGACATGCAGTGAGCTTGCGTGGTGCTCCCCATGGGGGGCCTCGCAGCCCACGCTTCTGTGTTTACTTTCGCAGGGTGGACGGAACTGGGAGAAGGCCTCATGAATACTTTACTGGAAGAAGCTCAGGCTTCCCTTGCTCGTAAAGAGGCTGAGGACGGTCGGCTTGGTGCTGAGTAATTGGTGGGCACGGCCTTGCGGCCATCCCGTGTCATCAGGCCACGTGGCCCCGGGCAGCGTGAGCAGCGGGGTGCCTGTGCGTCTGCCTGGGCCGAGGGGGCATCCCGGAGGGTGTGGTGGCCGCAGAGGGTGCCCTGGCCAGTCCCCCTCACGCCCCGACACCCTGACCGGAGCCGACTGCTCGCTGCCCTTTGTTGTCGGTCGCTGCGAGGGAGCGACTCACGGGGCAGAGAAACCCACCGGCTGCTGGGCTTTCCCAGACCGCGATCTGCCGCCAGCCTCTCTGTGTTTATTTTTGGGAAAGCCAGAAATTCCTCATCTTTATTCCTTTTGAAATCCAGCCATGGGGTCCTCCCCTTTCTGCAGCCGGTGTGGTGCCGGAGGCCCCGTCGGTCCCTCGCTGGTGGGGTGTGCCCCGGAGTGCGGCGGGGGGAAGCGAACTCTGGACTCAGGGGACCCCAGGCTGTGAGGACGTGGGTGAACCTGGCAGACACTTCCTTTACGGTGCAGAGTGGTCAGCATACAGGGACGCGTGTGTCCAGTGTCCAGCCGAGGACAGCACGGGGATGGGGCACGGTGCTGGGAGGAGCCGTTGTGCCCGCACACTCTCAAACCTGGCTCCCCCCGTGTCCTGGGTTTCTCTGGGGCCCAAAGCTGTGGGCATCTTACAGAAATGCCGACAGTCCAACCCTGTAGGAGAAGAGCCAGAAGCCGATCGGCCCCCAGCCCAGGGCAGCCGGGCGGTGGGATGGAAGTTCTGTCACTCGCCCATGGTCATCGCCCGTGACCTGGTCCTGATCATGGCATCCCTGCTGTCCCGTAAGAGTCTTTCTCCCTCCGGCCCTGTGTCTGCCTTCTGCCCCGTGGCAGGCTGCTCAGGCTTCCCTGAGAGCCAGACATCAGGGCCTGCGCCCGGGGCCCGGGTTCTTGAAGGCTCTGACTGATCTGTCCAGACCAGCCCTCCAGGCCCCGCACTGCACTCCCACCCCTGCTTCCCTCCTGCCTCCGGGGGTCCCAGGCGGTGCTGATTTCCTTACGCCACAGCACGGAACAGGGCGGCCTCGTGGCCTCGCGGATGGAGGATGTGGCAGGGTCCGCTGGCGTGGCCTCATGGCCGCGTGCACCCAGCAGCCAGACGTCCGGTCCCACAGCGTCCCGTGGATGCAGCCGGGTGGGGCGGCGTCTCGCGGCTGGAGGGCGGACGGGGAGACACCCTGAGCCCCGGGGCCGGGTTGGTGGGTGTGGGGGAAGCCCACGGGCCGGGCCCACAGAAACCCATGCCGCTCTGTTCGTACTGTGGTTTTCAGCCGTGTATCTTCTCTCTGGGTGATGCTCAGAATTCTGTACCCGCCTGATCCATGCCAGCCCAGCCCCGGCAAGGGCTCTGTCTCGGGTGGCTGGGGTGCGCGCCTCCCGCCGCTGTCACCTTGGACCTCAGCAGAAGCAGTCCCGGGCTAGGAAGGGCTCGCCCATTTTCTTCATGGCCAGTTTTGTGAGCCTGACTCTTTGGCAGGGGTCCTCATCGGCTAACTGTGGGGTATAGCCCGTGGGTCACATCACATTGTGAGCAGAAGTCCATGTCCCGGGTCCGAGGGGTGGGAAGGTGGAGGGAATGAGGTCATTTAGGGCTGAGCTCAAGCTCCCGGGACTCATCTGTGTGTTGGAGATCCTGGAGACAGGCCTGGTGGCAGAGCCGGCCCGTGGGACCCAGCCCAGCACTGTCTCTGCGTCAGAGGCTGATCCGGCATCCCCGAGCTGCCTGCTGTGTTTTTAGAAAGGTTTTCAATCCATAGAAAAATCATGGCGATTGTTTTTAAAGTTGCCATGTATGCACACACAGTGCCTGCTTTGCTGTGCTAGGAGCGTCTCACTTACCCTCATCTGGGCCTTTGTTGGAACCAAAGAAACAGTTCCATGGCATCGTCATTAACTGAAAACTGTCTCCATGGTTTTTGCCTACTGGCCTTTTTCAGGTCCAGGATCCCATCCAGAATGCCACAGAACCTCCAGGCCTCTTGCTTCCTTGGGCCTCTCCTGGGTGGGGCCTCACACTCTCCTTGTGTCGTGACCTGGGCCGTGTCCGGGGGCTGGGCAGGTTCTGCAGAATGGCTCTGTGTCAGGCGGTCAGGCTGGGGTGTGGGGCTGAGGGAGGAAGACGCAGGGGTGCAGTGCCCCTGTCGTCCCGTTGCGTTAGGGCCCGTGTGGTGAATGTGGCCAACCATTGACCCCATTGACCACGTGGCTCCTACGTGGTTACGGGTCTCCTTCTCCTGCCGTGAGGTTCTCTTTGGACAGAAGTCGCTCTGTGGCGTGCAGCCCACCTCCCCGAGGGCACACATCCCCAGACGTCCCTGCCGTCTTCAGTGGTGGATCCGTTTCCTTCTACCCGTCTGATCACAGACACATGACTACCGACATCGGTACAGACTGAGAACATCTTTGAATCAGATCGCTACTTTATACACGGGGTTGCTCACGTGTGTTAGCTTCGGGCCCTGGGAACTCCCTCGCCACCAGCGGTTTGGTTTCTTTTTGAGCACTTCTGTCTTTGGTCCACACGATGCTGCAGGCTGTTCCCTACCCAGTCTGAAAAGGAGCCCCGGGTCGTTTATGGACAGTGGTGTTCGAGACCAGCACTGGCTGTGCGTGCTCCTTGCTGCTAGCGGGGTGTCTCAGAGAGGACAGGACAGGGCGTGCGTGCTAAACACTCATTCACGCCGACTCACCCACCCCCGTGGGTCATCCCAGCCTCCTGCTGCAGCCGTGCGAAGCCTGGCCCCACCGTCAGCCCCCCACCGCAGTGTTCCATTCGAGTGTAGACATGCAGCAGCCTGAGAACGGTGCCCTGTGTCCCGACGGGAAACGGCGTCAGTGGCCAGAGATGGCACTTCTGCCAGTTCCTTCCTCCATGGGTCTGACAGCCTCTGTCTGTGTAGGATGCACGGTGTCCCCACCCCCCAGGGGACCCACCCGTCCCGTGGCTGGGTGCTCCCGACAGCATCTGAACCCCCTCCGATCCCCACACGGGTTCTTTGAGTGTGTGCACTCAGGCTCCCTGGTTGTGCGGGAGGTGACACGGTTTCTGGCAGGTGTGAGGTGCACTTTGTCGCCGTTACGGCATCACCCAGGATAGTTTCCTGGACGAAATGTCCCCCTGCTTCGCCCGCCCTCCCTCCTTGCTCGCAAACTGGCAGCCACAGCATTTTTTCTTTTCCGTATCATTTTGTTTTTCCCGGAACGTCATAGAGCTGGGATCCTAGAGCACGCGGTCTTTCCAGGCTGGCTTCTCGTGCTGAGTGATGTGCGCCTAAGGTTCTTCCGTGTCCTCTCGTGGATGCGTGTCCCATTTCTCTGTAGCGCTGAGCGGCGTCCCATTGCCTGGAGGCACGCCACTTTGTTTATCCAGTCATCTGCCGAAGGCGCTCAGCTTCGCTTCCAGGTGTCGGCCGGAGGGAGTAGAAAAGGTCCGTGAACATTCGCAGGCGGTGCGTCGTGAAGACGCAAGTGTGAACGTCGATGAGGGTACGTACCACGGAGCCCGGGCACCGGGTCGCGACTGTGCACAAGGAGTAGGTCTGGTTGCCGTGCCCGGGAGTCCCCGGAGCGGCCACAGCAGGTGCCTGTCCCCCCGGGGCTGAGCGAGGGCTGCCCTGCGTTCCGTGCGTGCTCTCCAGCTGGTGTTACCACATCGGCTGCTCGGGTGTGTGCAAGCTCCCATGTCCTCGCTCCCGGTGGAAACTGACGACAAACACTGTGAAAGCTTTTCAGGTGCTTGTTGGTCATTCTGGGGAGGCATCTGCTCGGATCTTGTGCCCATCGTTTGGGTTGTTGACTCCTTTATGGATGAATTTTAAGGGTTCGTGTACCTTCTGGACACAAGCCCTTTGTCAGATGTGTATGGTTTGCAAGGATTTTCTCCCTTTCTTGCTGTGAACGGTGCCTCCCGAGAGCAGGAGTACGTAATGTTAGGAAAGCCCAGTTATTGCTTTCTGTCTTTCATGGTTCATGTTTGTTTTGTTGTTGTTGTTGTTGTTGTTGTTTTGTTTTGTTTTGTTTTGGGGGGGGTTGGTGGTTTAGATGACAGCTCGTTACCAAACCGAAGGTCACATAGATTTTTTCCTGTTCTAGAAGTTCTTTACCCTTGTGTTTTTTATTTATATCCGCATTTTGAGTTAATTTTTGTGAGCGGTGTAAGGTCAGAGTCCAGAATCCCTTTCTGCCTGTCAGCTTCCCTGTTATTTCAGCACCTTCTGCTGGACAGCGATCCTCCCTCCATGGAATTGCCTTTGCGCCTCTGTCAGAGACTGGGTGGCTCAGGGTGCCCTCTGCCGCTGTCCTGGGGCCGGGCCCCCTCCGTGTCGACCACCCTGGCTGCCCCTCCCAGGGCTTCCTGTGGTCCAGGACCGGGAAACGTGATTTCTGATCAGCTCGGCATGAGCTCCACTCATGCTGCCCAAAGCCCACCAAAGCGGCCACCGCCACACATGGTTAGGAAAGACCTGTGCTTTCTGAACCGTCTTGGGCATCCTGGGCACGGGACCTCCCAACACAGGACAGTTCGTGGTGGTGAAGCCACCTCAGCAAGGGGAGCTTCTCCATCACCTGTCCCTGCGGCCAGCATGCTCTGGGGGGCTGGTCATCCCAGGTGGAGGTCCCTTTGAATGGGGACGTGGGCCCTATCCCCAGGCTCCACGGTGCTGTCCGGGGGAGGCACACAGCCTCAGCCCTGCATGGCCCAGTGGTTTCCCCTTGATTGTTAGGATGTTGCCCCCTGGGTGGTCCCGTTCCCAGGTCCTCCTCTCCTTCACTGGGGATGGTGTAGACTGCAGGTGGGGGTGCCTGAGGACCACAGCCCCCGGCACAGAGCAGAAAGCTGCCTGCTGAGGGGTCTTAGCCTTGGAGCCTTACTGCCGAGGCAGGGACAGAGGCTCAGGGAGAGTGGGGCCTCCCCCAAAGCGAGGGCAGGAAGTGCTGTCACCTGGCTGGGTCTGGCCTGGGCGGGGGTCAGCTTGGGAGGGACACCCAGCCGGGGGGTGGGGGGCAGGGGGCCTTTGTCAGCACAGGTCTGCGTGTTCTGGTCTGTGCCTGTCCAGGGACCCACTGCTGGATCCCAGTGCCATGCGGTGTCCATGGAGCTCTGCCCCCCTGCAGGCCCTGCTGCCCCTGTCCCCTCCCCCGTGCCTCTTGCCCCTTGCACAGAGCCTCTATCCCCGCACCTGCCTCCCTCCAGGTGCCTCCAGCGTGGGTCTGGGCCAGGTGGGCCGGGGAGGCCGGGGTAGTGCCTGGTCCCTCTGCAGCCCTCCGACCGATGCCCCAGAGAGGCTTGTCCCCGAGTGCCCTGTCCAAGCTGGAGGCACTGCCCTTGTGTCCTCTCTGGAAGCTGAGCCCGGGATGTGGGGACAGATACCCCAGGCCCCTGGTGCAGATGCCGTGGATCCAGCGCACCCCACCCCTGCATGCCTCCATGGAGGGTGAGCAGCTGTCTCCGCAGCCATGCTCCTGATGCCCAAGCCTGGGAGAGACCACCAGCATAGCCCTTATGGTTCCTCGAAGGGGCCTTCTTTCTATAACAAACAGCCATGTGCCGAAAACGCCCTCCCGTGGTCACCAACTCCAGGACCAGCCAAGGATGCTTCACGGGGTTGAGGGGGGACGTTTAGACGAGCATAGGGCTCTGTCATGTGGGGGCTGAGAGCCTCGAGCAGCACCCTCCAGGGCCCCAGCTATGCTGAGGGCCCCCCTCCCCCAAGAGCAAGGAGACCCGGGGAGGGGATGCCGGGACCTGCAGCCCTCCCAGCCCTGGAGGAGGAAACACCGTTGGGAGTGAGGAGTGTGGGTTCTCTGGGGCCCCAGGCTGGCTCCCCTCACAGTGAGATCCCCTTCAACAGTGGCCTCTGGGCAGGCATCTCAGCCCCCACATGCCTCTCCCTCCTTCCCAGATGGTGGGGGGCTCCCCTGCTACCCTAGTACCGCCTGAGAACCCCAGCACTCCCGGGGTGTCCATGATGAGTGGAAATCATGGCTTCTCCAACATGACTTTAACCCTTTTTGGCTCATGACCTGCACAAACTGAAAGACAGCAGAGTTGGGAGGAAGAGCTTTGAGACCATGCAGACCACACGTGAGCTGCAGGCAAGCCCCCGCCCTCCCTGGCGGTCATCTTCCAGCTCAGGAAGGACTGTCCCCCTGAACAACCCAGGGCCCTCCTCTCCCTGAGGGTCACATCACGTGGAGCATCTGGGGCCCCGTCCCTCTGCACCCCTTCCCACTCCCTCCCACCGCCTCCCAGCTAGGGTCCCACCCCCTCCCATCCCCTCACCCCCTCCTGCCACCTCCCAGCTCAGGGCCTGGTCCCTCTGCACCCTCTCCCATGCCCTCGTGCCCCCTCCCAGCCAGGGTCCCACCCCTGTGCCCCCCAACCCCCCTAGGCAGTGGCTCTGCTGCTGGTGCGGTGAATCTACTTCTTCTCTGTGTCCCCAGGATTCAGAAATGGTCCTGAAGAACAAACGAAGCCAGAAATGAGTTTCTGGACCGGATGTCAGGGTCTGGTTCTTAGCTGAGGAGGTGCTGGCCCCGGAGGCAGGCAGCCCGCAAGCTCGGCCAACACGAGTGGGCTGCACAGCCTGGACATCCCCAGGGGCGCAGGGCAGCCCGGCCCAGGGACCATCTGCTCGAGCGTCCGCAGCACCTCCCAGGACAAGGCCTGGCTCTCGGCCTCCTGTGGCAGAGGGCAGAGCACTGGGTGGGAGACCCCATTGCTCAGGGAGCCTCACCCATCAGCCCAGCAGGGGCGGATCCGGTCATCAGGGAGGCGGCTGCCACAGGGATGCCAGGGGAGGGAGTGAGGACCGGCCACAGGCTGTTCCAAACGCCCCGGGGTAGTGGCCGTAACCTCCATGCTCCGTATGTGGACACAGAGTGCCTCATCTGGGAGTCTGCCACTGAGACCCTGGTGGCTTCTCGGGGATCCAGGAGCCAGGGATCCCCAGCTCATGCTGTCTGCCACAGAGGGAGCGGGGCCAGGAGAAGTCTGACACCCCCAGGCCGAGGGCCTGTTGCCGAGGAGTAAGTGGGGTGGGGAGGGTGGGGGCAGGAGCCAAGAGGAGCGAACACAGAAAAGCCCAGACGCGCTAAGAGGGGCTCAGCTCACGGACAGGCCCCTGCTCCTTCTCGCCGAGGGAGGGCTGGCCTTCTGACTCCGGGCCGCGTCCAGGCGGTGGCTCACGGGGCGGGGGTCGGGGGGCTGCTGTGGGCTCGGTCCAGGAAGGCGTGTCACTGAGGACCTGCCCTGTCTCCCCCGCACGTCTGCTGCAAGGCTGGCCCGGGCCCTGCTGCAGTCCCCAGCCGACCCCACGGGGCTCCGTTCTGGAGAGTGACGCCGGCGCGCCTTCACTGACCTCTGCGAAGTCATCAGCTGCGGTGTAATTAGCCAGTGTTGGCGATGCTGTGCCCGCGGCGTTCCAGCCCGGCTCAGGACGGCCCCGGGGCGCGGCGTGGACCTGCCAGGCGGGACGGCGCCTCATTAATGGGCACATTACCGGGGATAATTGACTGGGAGCCAGCTGGACAGCAGTGAGGTGCTCAGTAATGACGTCTCGGGGCGCCGTTCGCCGCCTCAAGGAGAGCAATCAAAGTGTCCGTGCCTCCTTGACAGTCGTCCCTTAAATGCCTGCCTGTTAGCCGACGAGCGGGGCCGCGGGGCCCGCCCGGAATCCTGCACCTGGCACCACCGCGGCATGAATCTGGCCCCGGGGAAGGAAGCACACATGCTGTCCGTGGGGCCTGGGCTCTGGGCTCCCTCTGTGTTTCTGCCCAACCCCAGCAGCCAGGCCCGAGGAGGCCCCGCCGGGGGGAGCCCCGGAACCGTGCTCCCCTGTTGACGTAACTGGGAGCCCGGGGCTGCCAGCCGGGGCAGGCCGGCCGGGTGCTTGCTCCTGGGCTGAGAGACGTGGGGTCAGAGAGGCTGGGGGAGCCTGTGCTTTGGAATGCAACGTGGAGTCATGAGCTGTCCTTCTGGAACATTCTGGGGAGGGTCTGTCCGCATCCTCCTTCCACTCACCCATCTCCCAGGAGTACCTGCCTGGCCAGGTTAGAGGGGGAATCAGCCTCCTGGGGCCTCAGCCACTCCGAAAGGGCAGGGCGAGCCCAGCCGCCATGGACGAGGTCTGGGAACCAGCTGGGGAGCCCCTGCCGGCCTCGGGGGTCCCAGCCTTTGTGCCGGCCCGGCCGGGGGTGGGGCACAGGCAATGCGAGGCTCCCGTGTCAGGGCCGCCGCTGGCCCCCGGTGTAGCTCTTGGTTCGTGCCCTCCGAGCCGAGGTCCCGGCACAGCAGTGGGCTTGGGCTCCCGAGCAGGGACCCGGGTGACTGTCCCTTTTCCTCGCTGTGAGCCCCCTTTCTGTCCTCATGTCAAAGCCTCGGGAAGGTCTCACTCCTTCTGGGTTCTCTGCGGTGTTTGAGACGTCACAGGGCTCGGAGTCGGTGATGAGTCTCCAGGGGCCGCAGAGGAGCCTGAGTGGTGGCTGGTGCCCCAAGGCGGGGGATGTGGGCTCCTGGTAGCCTTCCCAGCCCTGGGTGGCCGGGGGACCCTGAGCCTGAGTCCTGAGACGCAGACCCACGTTTTGCCCAGCAGGAGCTGTGGGGGTTGCAGGGACCAGCCAGCATCCTGCTCACGTGGGGCCTGGGATGGGGCATTGTCTTCAAATGACGTTTTCACCGATAATTCCTATTTAACATGAAGCGCCGAATCCAAATCCACTGAGCTCTGGGCCCAGCTGTGTGTACTTAGCAGCCATCCCCGGGGGGCCGGAGCACAGGTGTTTGCTGGGAGCTGCAGCCCCCGTCCAGGTGCGGCCCGCCCCGGTTTGGGGGAGGCAGCCGGGTGTCGGGAGCAGGCTCGGCGGGAGGACCGGCAGGGACCTGCTGCATGCGGAGTGCCGGGCTGGGAGGCCTTCAGCAGCCCTTCCTGGCGGGCTCCAGGCCTGGACCCCACACGTGGTCCTTCCCCTCCCCCTGCTCTTCCCCGTTCGGTGCCTTCGAGGCCCTCAGCTGTGGGTCAGCCAGCCGTGTCCCCTCTGATGCACGTGTCCGGTGGCCCCTGTTGGTCAGGCTCGTGCCCTCGTGGGTTCAAGCCATGCAAACCTGTCCCCTCACAGTTCGTAGGTCTCACTGAACCCCAGTCAGAGCGTGGGCAGGGCGCGTGCCTCCCGGAGCTGCCCAGTGCAGTCTGCTCCCTGTTTCCCCACGCCGCTCGCTGTGTGGCCCTTGCTGTGTCTCCAAGGGCTTCTGTCCTTCCAGCCTCTGTCCCGTGTCACCTTGTCATGTGCTGGGCTCACGTGTCCCCATGTCTCCCTCTCGCAGGGACTCAGATGACCCGGATGACCCCGAATTATTCAAATCTTGCCCTGCAGGCAGCGCCCCTTCTGTGGGGAAGGCCACCGAGTCGCAGGCTCCAGGACCTGGGTGCAGTCCGAGGCTGGGTCCGCCCTCCCCGTGAGGCTTGTCTCCCTGTGCACATCAGCCCTGCTGCCTCGCCCGCAGCCCCCAACCCCAGCTCGCTGCAGAAGGGGCTTTCCTTCCACCACCCGCTGCCCCCTTCCCACAGCGTCCGATCTCCACGGCGGTGGCTCAGTCAGAGAGGGATGGGTGCGGGCACGTCCCATGGGCTCATTCTACAGATGGAGAGACCGAGGCTGCCATCTGGTTTCCGCTGGCTGGCAGGCGGCTGAGCCCTGGAGCTCTGAGGGAGGCTGTGGCCTGTGTCATTCTTGCTCTGGGCCCTGGTCATCGTGCTACGTGAATTCTCCCGGTCAGAGGGGCCTGGGCACCTGCTGCTGGGGGCTCTGTCCTGGCTTCCTGGCCGGTGTGGGGTTGGCAGCAGTGCTAAGCGGCCTCTCCTGTCCTCACTGCAGAGAAGACACGGCCTCAGGGAGGATGTCCCTGGGAGGGAGGAAGTCCGGCAGGGTCCCTGGAGGGTGGGAGCGCCAGTCTTCAGGCCCATGGTGCAGGCCGGTAACCCTGTGTGGGTCTGAAGGCCCCCTGGACCCCAAGCTGTGGCATTCATGAGCAGAGAGCACTGGGAGAAGGGGGGAGGCTCTGCCTGGTCTTGTGCGGATGAGCAGACAGGCCTGGGTTGGGGTAGGGGAGGGGCCAGGGAGGGTGGGGGTTGAGGCAGAGGGAGCCCAGGGCTCAGGCCACCCCTTTTGATGGACGGGTCCTCTGGAACCCCTCATGGCCAGCTTTGATCCTGAGCCCTGTGGTCACCCCTCCTTTGTAAGATTTGCAGAAGCAGCTCGGCTGGCCTCCGGGGCCAGAGAGCACTGTGGCCCTCAGCATTCTCGCCACCCCCCTGCCTTCTCCCAGTGACGGCAAGAGGAGGTGATAGGTGGGGTCCCCTGGCTCCCCCCGCGAATGTCCTGACGGGGTGCTGGGGCCCAAGTGGGGAGGAGCAAGTCTGGACCTGAAGGGTGAGCAGGGCTTTCCGCCGGTGACACCGGTGATGCAGGGCAGCAGGAGGGCCTCGAGGTCCTAGGGGAGTGGCTGCCCCTTCCCCGCCTTCTCCAGCATGTAGCTCAGACCCGCACCGCTCTGCTCGCTTCGCCCCTTTCGGGAACCCTCCCCTCGGGCGTCATGAGCCTTCGACGAGCAGCTGCTTCTCCATGGGAGGCGGCTGTCTTCCCGGGTGTCTGGCCCTGAAGGGTGCGTCCAGGCCCCTGGCAGGTTCCTGCCCCTCCCTCCTGCAGCCGCCAGCCCCGCAGTGGCCCCTGGCTCGGAAATCCCGTGTCTACAGGACCAGTGACCACCGGTGGGGACCACCCCGTCCATGGCAAGGTGGACAGCTTTGGTGGTGACCACGGGCAAGCCCCCGACCCCCACGTAGTGGCTTCTGCTTGCTCCCACACGGCGGCCTGGCCTGGCTGCCCCCCGCCTGTGTCGGCAGGTGTGGGGTTGCCCGCCCTTCCTGGTTCAGCCCCATGAACCCCGGGCCTAGAGAACAGGAAGGGGCTTGGGGAGGGGTGTCGGCGCGGCGGGGACCGGGATTTAAGGCTCATTGTGCAGCCACTGGATGGAACTTAACTAGAAAGGCTTTGATCTTGGCTCTGGGGAAGCTGGCCTCATTGTGGTAATCACAGCTATCATTCCTCTGCTGGTTGTGATGGTGTCTGCACCGCGGCTCGTCCCCGGATTGCGGAGCCCAGCCTGGGGAGCCTGCTCTGAGCCGCACCTGGGAGAGTCTGCCGGTGCAGGTGCCTCTGAGCAGAGGCTCCCCTGGGAGCTGGTGAGCGGGCAGGGGCTCGCCCCTCCTTCCGGGCCCAGCCCACCTGCTCCCGGGGAGGAAGCCTCTCATGTTTCTGAGCTTACAGGTGGCTGAGAGGCCAGGCAGCAGGCAGGAGGCTCTTCGCATCAGTGGCGAGCCAGAAGTCTCTGGAAGGGCGTGCCCAGCCATGGGAGGGGGCTGCCGTCTGCCTCTCTCGCCGCAGCCCCCACGGCCTCTGGGCTTGAGCAGGGGACAGGGCAGTGGGAGGGAAAGGGCAGCAGGTGACAGGAGCAGGCTGGACAAGCTCGGCCCAGTCCGGGAGGTTTTCACGAGATGTTTCCTTTGCTGGAAAAAGCCGTAATTATGTTTCAGAGCCGTGTTAGTGGGGACAGCCAGGGGACATCGGGGCTATTTGCAGAACAGGACGAGCCAAGGTGGGGGAAGGAGGCAGCCGTCCAGCTCTGAGCAGGGTCAGGACAGCTCGTCCACAAGGACACATCCCGCCCCCTGGGTCCCACGTTCAAGCCCCCGCCCTTGATCTTGCTGACGTGGTCCCTGCAAAGCCAGGGCAGGATCGCTGTGGACGGTCGGACACTGTGGGCCAGAACCAGGAAGGAGCAGGCACAGGTGGGCCAGGCCGCCCCCGCGTCCCTGGGATCACTGGGAACCACTTGGAACCTGGCCTCCCGGTTCGTGCACACTCCTGCTTTCCTTTCCCTCCACTTCTGGTCTCGCTGAGCCCGGAGAGTGGCTGGGAGTTCAGCTGTGGGGGCCCAGGGGTCAGGTGGGGCTGAGGGCCCTCTGACTCTCCCCTGGGCCGTTTCCCATCTCTGGGAGCACAGGCTGTGCTGGACATTTCCCACCCGGAGGATGGAGGCGCACGGCTGAGGGTGGTCACGGAGTGTCTCCAGGGGCTGGCCGGGCAGGTGGTCGGGCAGGTGGCCGGGCAGGTGGCTGTCGGGGAGGTGGAGCTGGAAAGCCAACGGGGCCGTTGGGGGACCCCTGAGCCTCAGGCAGGTGCGGTGGCCATTGGCTCTGTGACCAGCTGCCGAGTGGGAAGGAGCACTGGTGTCCACTAGGGGAAAGCCTCGCAGGAACGCGCGTGTGAACATCGTGTGGGTGTACGGTACCGTGTGAGCATGGGCGCCCCGGCGTCTGGGCCTTGCGCTCACGCCCGAGGGCACGGGGGCTCTGCGGTCTGCACCGGCTGTCAGAGGGCTTTCCAGGGGCCGTGCACGCCCTGAGGAGGCCAGGGGCCGGCTGGCAGGCTCTGGGTCCCCGGAGCCCCTGGTTTCTGTGGGGACAGTCATTCGGTCATTTGTGGGCACGCACCGTGGGGGCCCGACTGCACTCACTGGCTGCAGCCTGGGTCGGGCACACTGCACGCCTCCGGCGGACCGGCTGGCCAGAGGGGGCACTTCCGTCAGCTCCCGATTTCGCCCAGTCCCACAGGCCGTCCCCGAGCCGAGCCTGCTGTGCTTGGGGGTCTGCCGTATGCACCTAGCTAGCTCCGCTGAGGTCGAATTGGAAGAGAGGATCGGAGGCGGGGGATCTGGGTGTGCGGGAGACCCCTTCCCTGTGGGGGACACGCCCCCAGGCCCCGTGGGTGCCTGAAGCCACGGGGAGGACTGCGCCCCATGGGAGGTCAGGGACCAGGCTCAGTAGGCGGTGCACAGCCAGTGGGGGGAGAGGACCGCTACCCAGGCGCACCGTGGAGGAGGTCACGTGGTGCCCCGCACAGCCCTCTCCCATCCTGCTGGTCAGACGGGACCTGCCCCGGGAGGGAGGAGGCAGGGGGATGGGAGCAGATGATGGGAGGAGCTTGTGCTCCCCATGGGGGCAAGTCTGGTGCAGGGGACATGCCGCGGGAGAGGGGTTTCCTGTAGCTCAGATCCCAAGGTTGTAGTACTCTGTGGGTTTTGCTGAGTGTTTCCCTGTATATTCTAATCCTCTTACCGACTGTCTCCATGATCGGGATAAAACCGCCCGTGACTAGTGGGGCAGGCCGTCTCCAGGCCGGTACTTTCATGCTGTGAATCAGGACGGGGGGAGGGGTGGAGCAGGGACGTCCCCGGCTCTGTCCTCCTCTGCTGCCTCCTGCTCGTAGGGCCGCACCCCACTGCCTCCCCAGAGTCTGTGGTTTGGGGACCCAGGTGGGCTCAGGCTGCAGCCATGGCTGAGCGGCCCTCTGCACGGTCCTCCACAGGCGGCAGGAAGGGACACGTGGCATCCGCGTGGATAGCCTGCCCGTGCTGTGAGTCGAGCCGGCTGTCGGGGAGTCCTTGTTGGGCGGCAGGTGCACGTCGTGGGCTCCTGGTGGGCGGGGGCGGGAGTGGGGGAAGGTTGCTGTCCACAGGATCTGTTCCCGAAGATCCGAGCAGACTTGGGGCGTCCCCGACATGCACTGTCTCTCCTCCACCTGCCCGGACGGCCTTCCCAGGTGATGGAGGCAGGCGCTTGGGGGCCGTGTTGGGAAAGGTGGGGCCCGTGTGCCGGGCGTGCGTGCGCCCGTGTGTCTCCCAGACCCCAGACCCGAGCCGCTCCTGCCGTCCTCCCCTCCCCCTGCCACCGTCTCTGGGCTTCAGGCCATGCTGGGCCACGTACCCTAATGAAAACAGCGGTCATCACAAGCACACGGTGGACGCTTGGGGTCCGAGTTGGGACTTGGGACGGCAGAGCGCAGCACAGCCTCACCCTCCCTGAGCACTGGCTTTCTCTAGCCCCGTTGTGCCCTGTGATGAAGCCACAGCCCTGAAGCATGGCTGGAGGGGGTCAGTGTGATGCCCCCCACCAGCCACCGAGGCCACGTAGACAGCCTGCCATTGGGCACTGGGGGCGCGCTTCCCTTCACCCCCAGGGGTTTCTTTCTGTCGCATCCTCATGGTTTTGGGCATATTTTCTCATGGAGAAACACTTGGAGCCAAGCACAGAGTCACAGATCTGGGGACGTGGGTCCCAAGGGTGCCCAACTAGGGTGCCTGGGTGCCCCGGCGTCTCAGTGCGGACAGCATCCTGGGGGCAGAGCACATGGCACCTGTGTCCCGTGTTGAAACTCACACCGCGGTGGGCAGGGGCAGATGTGCCGGCACTCCACACGCTCGGGTTTCCTCCCGGGACCTGCTGGGACCCATGGTGACCCGCTGGGACCCACCGGGACCCGCCGCGATGAGCTGATTATTGGCGTATACTATGCACCCTTACTTGGCACAGAAGCCTGGAGGCCGACTCACAGATCGGGGGTGCCCTGTATCTTCAGTCTTGGCCTTGAGCCTCGGGTCACCCTGGGCAGGTCCTGCTTGGGCTGCTGTAGTCCTGGGTCACCACCGTGTCCCCTGGGATGGAGAGTGCTTCCTGTGCCCACTGGTCCTTGTGTTTCTGTGTGTACCCGCCCATCCAGGGGAAGGCTTGCCCTGTGCACTTATGCGGGCAGGGACCCAGCCCGTGGGGGCAGCAGGGGACCGACTCCAGGACTGTCAGCATCGAGCAGAGTGTGGTGGCCGCGTGCCCTGTGTCTGACGTTCAGGACAGCAGTGTGCGGCGAGGCAGTCGGGGACGATGCCAGGCGATGGGACTGGGTGCTGGATGCTCTGCTCCTGACCCGAGTGTGTGGCTCTAGTCCCGGGCACGTGGCCCTCCGAGGGCTGGGGACAGCTTGCGGATGGCCGTCTGAGGTCCCCTCCAGGCCACTGAGCCCCTCCTGAGGAATGAGGGCCAGTGGAGAGCTTTGTCACTAGGCCAGCAGTTTCCAAGGTCTTCAACCATAAATCTTGATTAGAATGATTTTACGTAGAAGAGGGCCATCAACCTGAGACAGAGCTCGGCACGGCTTGCTTTCAGGTCGTGCTCACGGCCCTTCCAGTGACCGGGCTCGGGCCGAGGGGTAGCAGCCCTCCCTCGGGGACCGTGCTGGGATCTTAAGGGACTGGTGTCCTGCCCCCAGCCTGAGCTGACTTGGGGCACATGTGAGAGTCGACAGGCCGGGACACGGCCACGTGGACTCCGGCTCGGGGCTCCCGCCCACACCGGCCCCCAGGGGCTGAGGACACACCCGGGAGTCATGAGCCACAGGGGTTTCCTGCGGTGTCCCTCCTCTGAGTCCCGGGGCCCCAAATCATGGCCCTGGGAGGGTGAGGAAACTCTGGAGAGCAATTTCTGTACAGTCTGTAGGCAGAGGGGTACAGAGCGTACTCACCTTGTGAGGGGTTGTTGGGGTCTTGGGGCAGCACCCGATGCCAGGCTCCCCCGCCCGGAGCCAGAGCCTCGGGACCATCGCAGTGATGCGACCAAGCCAGGCTCGTAGCCTGTGGGCCAGGTGGGTGTCCCCGCCCCTTCTCCTGGAGGCAGGAGCTGTGCCCGGCTGGCCATGGCTGGTGCAGCAGAGGCCTGCGGTTCCGCAGTGACTGTGGCCCCGGGTGCTGGGGCGGGAACACGGCCTCCGGGCCCTTGGTGTCCTGGCCGGTGGCTCCCAGACGCATCCCCAGCCCTGTTGAGTCTCCCCTGACCGCTGCTGTCCCGGGCTCTGGGAGCCACCCTGGCTAGAGGAACAGTCCAGTCGGGGTCGGCTTGGCCCCCAGCAGGGCCGGGAGGCGGGCTCGGGCGTGAGCGTGTTTGCCCACAGCCGGGCTGCAGGGTTGAGCTGGAGGTCGAGCGGGCCTGAGCAGGCAGTGCATCTGTCCTCTGCACGTGGGTGAGGAGCAGGACGGGCCCCTGGCCACAGCCGGCCCAGCAGACGCCCCCGCCCGCCCGCACACAGGGCTCCCTTAGCAACCCGAGCCGCTCACTACAGTAAGCGCCACAGCGGGGGACGCTCTCCAGGAGGGAGACTGCAGCGTGCGCTCCCGGGCCCGTCTGGGGCTCCTTCCCCGGCCGCCCCAGGACGCAGACCTCCCGACCGCGGCACCTGCTCTGGGCCTCATCTCTGTGCGGGCACACGCAGATCATGTGCGGGAGCGCTGGGCCTTGTCATTCCGAACCCCAGCACTGCCGCTCTGTGGCCTGTGGTCCAGCGTGGTGGCCCCTGGGGGTGAGGTGTCCGGCTGGTGGCTGCTGGTGACACGTCTGCCTGGGTGAGGGGTGCTCCAGGTTGTGTGGGCCCGGCCAGGACCCGCACCACGGCCCTTCCACATGGGGGCCCGGGGTCTCTCAGGGCTCGGGTGCTGGGGCTGAGACACCCTTCAGTGGGGAGCTGCAGGGCTGGCTGGCGGCTTAGTGAGCAACCGGGGCTCAGGGTATCCAGGGAAGTAGGATCGGGCCTCTGCTGCGCACGGACGTAGCTGGGGGCTCTGGAGTCAGGCCGGGCCGCCGTGAGGAGCAGGCCTTGTCCACCAGCAGCGCTTCAAGCAGCGGCCGGACAGAGGCCTCCCAGCTGCAGACCACAGCGTCCAGCGGGCCCGCGAGCCCTGGCCTCTTTGCCGTGTGTTAGGCTCTCATGCGAGGCTCCCCCGTGGTCACAGCGTTGAGGCTTTGACCCCGGGTGTCACCAGGGGAGTGTTCTCTCCTCCCAGAGTTCCTCCCTCTGCTCCATTTGTTTGTGTACTCACCCTGTTTATTTTCGCTTCATTCTGAGCAGTGTGTAATTTTTCGTGTAATTACTAACGGAAGTCCAAGCGTGCAGCCGAAGGCTTCCAGAGAGGTGGCGCTCGGGCTTTGCCCCCAGTCGGCATTGGCTCCGCATGGAGAGGGGATCCCAGTGTCTGCGGAGAGGGGCCCAGGGGACCCCCACTGGATTCCTTCACCCTGCACCTGTGCTGTGCCCCCAGCAAAGCCCATCCATGGTCCTCGCTGAGCCCAGGGCTGGGCGTGCCCGATGCCCACACTGCTGCCCCCGTGACTCGGGGCTCTCACCCACACTCAGCACCCCCAGGGTCTGGGCAGCTCTCGGCTGGATGGAGCGGGTGGCTACTTCACATGCTTTATCCTGCTGATTTGGGTGCTCTGGGCTTGGGACCCAGCTCCTGACCAGGTGACAGAAAGGCAGGGACAGTCTCGTGCAGTGAGCTGCCTGGAGACCCAGGGTCTGCCTGGGGGAGGGGCCTGCAGTGACAGCAGTACTGTAGATAAGGAAGGACACTAACGCTGATGAGCGCTGCCCGGGGGCCCAGGTTGCTGCCTGCTTTCCCTCTGCAGGGAGGGAGTGGCCCCTCTCCCCTTCCCCCGCCCCTCGAGTCCCTCAGCTGGACGTCATTTCCCCGTTGTTCTGAGGTGCATCCCCCACCGCACTGTCCGGTCTCCCTGCTGGACCCCACGTGAAGGACGGGCTGGGATCCTTGAATCCGGGCGTCTGTATGAGGTGGTCTTCCCAGCTGGGGGGAGCCTTCGGGGCACCGTGCCACCTGCTTCGCTCGCATCGTGGGCCCCGGGTCAAACATCACAAACAGTATGCAGCAGGTGCCTGATATTTGCTGAGGGAACGGATGCATGAGGCCATGAGCGGGACCTCCGAGGTTTTCCAGAGTGGACATTCACGCAGAGGCCGTGGCTGCGTGGCCCGGGTGCAGCCGGTGTCCCAGCCCGGGGATGGACCGTCACAGCACAGCAGAGCGAGGGACGACCTCCCGTCTGCCCCGGGCCGAGGTGGCCAGTGTTCGTCTGGTCCACCCTCCGTCCAGTGCTGGCACCGTCTTTATCATCCAAGTGAGCGTTCGGCTCTTAGTGGAGGCCATGCGGTGTTCTAGGCAGAGGGACGTCCTGTGGACGGTGGGGTTCTCCCGTGCTGGGATGTGGGCCCCATGGGCCTTCGGCCGGTCGGGTGCCCCCGCTGGGATTTAGGAGACCAGAGCTCTCAGCCAGGCAGGCGCCAAGACCCCCGGGCCCAGCGGGGATTCAGATCGCCGTGCCCAGGGCAGTCGGTTCCTTCCATCAGACTCCTGACTGTGGCCCTTTCGTTTCCCGCCGTGGCAGACGAGGCGCGTTTAATTTCCTGGCCGCCCGTGTGACCATGTGGAGTGGAGGTCACGGCCCTGACCCGGCGCCGGCTCAGGAGTGTGCTCCTCACAGCGGCCTGGCAGGGGTCCGAGACACGCGCTCTGGGGGAGTGGCCGCCAGGGCCCCTCTGCGGGCAGGAGGGCTGCGCGGTTCGTCCCCCAGCCCCAACACTCATCCGCGTCTGCCTCTCTTCCAGGTCAGCTGGCCGCCGGCACCTGTGAGATTGTGACCCTGGACCGGGACAGCAGCCAGCCTCGGAGGACGATCGCCCGGCAGACGGCCCGCTGCGCCTGCAGGAAGGGGCAGATCGCGGGCACCACGAGAGCCCGGCCTGCCTGCGTGGACGGTAAGAGCCCACGGCCAGCGGCCCCGTCAAAGGCAGGGGCGGCGAGGTGCCACCTGACCCAGCCCACCTCCCCCCCAGCCCCGGCCATCGGCGGAGCCCTCTGTTCTCTGGGTCAGGCCTCGGCTGGACGGTCCTGATGGGGTGATAGCGCCCCGGGCGGCATTGGCTTCCCTGTAGCGTGATGTCCACGGTGCTTGCGGGGGGCGGGGAGCCGGGTCCTGGGCGTGCCAGGGCCAAGGGGAGCGGAGACCAGGCGTCCACAGGATGACCCGTGGCTCAGATGCCGTTATGCCCGTCACCCATGGCTTCTCGGTGAGGCCGCCTGCAGGGCTTGGGCTCCTCCTGCTCCGGACTGGGTAGACGTCAGGCACCCGCTGTGGGCCCATCCCCCTCGGGCGGATGGGAGGTGGTGACGGGGTCCCCACCGCCACTGGAGTCAGGCTGTCCGATGGCTGAGATGCGCCACGTTAACGTCCTCGCGGAAGGAACTCAGAAGGGCGCCTTGTGTGACGCCATTTCTTTGGGGATTGTCTTTGAAACATAATCACAGGTGTTCTTGAGAAAGCGCAGAGAAGCCTCACGATGGCTATCTGGTGTCTGCACCATCCAGGCCGCATGCTGGTCGGAGAGGCCGCTGTGGGTGGTCCAGCAGGAGAACTGGCCTCCCGCGGTGCCCAGCGCGGCTTCCCCACGGGCTGGGAGCGCCCAAGGCAGGCTAGAGCCCCGCCCAGAGTCCTGAGATCGGAGCAGGCTGCCCTGCAGGGTGTGCTGAGGTCTTGGTTCCTTGGGGGACTGCAGGACGAGAGCCGAGTCCCAGTGGTCAGCCTTGCCCTTCACTCCCCAACAGCATCTTCATGGGGCTCTGGGCCCCCCAGTCTGGCTGCCTTTGCCTGGGAGCCCCCCTCCTGCTAATCTATGACCCTAGAACACAGGCAGCCCTTGTGTAGGTGACCTGAGGAATGACAGCAGGTGCAGAGCACGGGGCTGGGACACCGTCAGGGCTCAGAGCACGGAAATTCACTAGCGGTGGTGGTGGGGCCACTCTGGGAGCCAAGACCCTTGCATCACTGAGGGCAGACTTTCCAAGGGGCCAGGCGGGCTGCAGTGTGGACCCCAAAGTCATAGTGGCCCCCAGGGAAGGGAAGAGTAGAGCCACGAGGCCACCTTGCGGGGGGGGACTGATTGGCTTGGGGTGCCCCTGCCCCCAGTGTCACTGATGAGCCCTTCCTAAGGCTGTCCGGGAACATAGTGGGGCAGTGAGTCCGCCTGGAGCTCCAGCTGCTCTGGGCCCCTGGCAGGGCAGGTGGGGGTGGGGAGAGAGCCGGTCCCACCCAGCTGTGCCCCATCCAGACGCCCATGGTGCTGAGCTTCCTGCTGCACCTGCGGGAGTATCCTGGAGGCCCAGCCGGGCTCCCGCTGCCCCAGCCCAGCCCCTGCGTCAGCTGCCCTCTGGCCCGATGGCCACATGCCACCCCCCTGCATTGCCAGCCCCGATGCTGGGGGCCGGAGGCAAGTGGGGGCATCTCGAGGACCTGATGCTCAGAGGAGTTCGTCCTGGAGGCCGGTTCTGTCTCTGAGAACGGTTGTCTGTCCTTATTAGAAACACTTGTCCATTGGCGTCCCTAGAAGGTATGGTTGAGCCAGCAGCTGCGGGCTTCTCCTGGCCGGCCAAGGGTTCGGGGCTCCAACTGCAGAGCTTGCTTCCGGGTGAATTCGGCCGGCCTTCCCGACTCCCAGCGAGCTGCATTCGTCCCACACATCCTGCCCCATCCAGCTTCCGAAACTGGAGCAGGCTTCCCGTGACACGGGCACACCTCCTTGCTGATGCTGATTCTGCCCCGGCCCGGGCAAGGGGCACGGGGCCCCGGAGGGCACTCACAGTGCCGTCCCCACCTCTGTCCTCATTAGTTCCACTAGCCTGCACGGAGGGGTGGGGTCAGAGTTGGTAACTCATCGAATCTGGGTCTGCTCATCTGAAACCACGTTCTTGCCCCTCTCCTGCGGGCCTTCCTGAGCCTGAGGAACCGGGTCCCAGAGACCCAGATTAAAACCTGGCCCCTTCCAGGGGAGGCCAAATTAATTGGCTTGTGTTCTGAGTGGTGGGCATTTTCCCGGCTGCCATCTAATTTAATCTGCTTTTCTATTTTCCTGCTCTGTGTGCATAATAAGTCTCATCACGTACGGGGATGGCCGAAGCCAAAGCCGAAGACTTGAGCCTTCCTGGGTGGGTTGGAGTCGGTGGGAGCTGGGTTGAGCAGGGATGGTCTATGCAGACCCCACTGTTCGCTCAGCAGGGGAGCTTGGACGGGGGCAGCACACCTGCGTCTGCTCACCTGTTCACTTAGCAATGGACTCGTTGCTCGTTTATTCTTTCCCTCATTCATTCATTCAATATGGTGTGTGTTCCGGGGGGATTGACTCCTCTGTGGGCTTGGGGCCCAGACTGTGGGGCAGGGGCTGCGGGACCCCAGAGCATGGCCATCTGGCCCAGGGGCCCTGGCAAAGCTATATCAGTGAGGGAACACTTGAGCAGGGTATTGAGGGATGAAGAGGAGCTCGCCAGGGAAACTTTTGTTCCTGAAAGGAAGGGGCAGCTCCTGGCTGGGTCTTTGAGCCGCAAGCATTTCTGGGTAGACGTCCCCCCAGCCCGTACTTGGCAGCACAGGGACCCACTATAGCGTGCCATCGCTTCCAGCTTAGCCGTCGGGACACGAGGCTCTGAGGCAAACCGCCGTCCTCTCTGCCAGGCCACGCGTCCTCAGCACAGTACAGGTGCTCCAGCTTGCCTCTAGGGATGTCCCCGCCTGGCCACTGCCGTCCATAATGTCGGGTGTGCTGGGCCAAACTGCTTCCACCCACAGCGGCAGCTGCAAGAAGCGCCGTGCTCCCCTCGCCCCGGCGGCGGGAGCGTGCGGGCCGGTGCCTCTGCAGGGCTGCCATGAGGGCCGAGGCCCTGAGCCTGCGCTGCAGCCCTGCCCCTGCCTGGGGCACAGCAGCCTTCGCAGTCCTTCTTCTCATGGAAGCAACCTCTGTCTTGGTACTTGGAGGTTTCTCCTCCCGTCGGCTGGCTTCTCGTGAAACTCTTGAAAGGAATGAAAGTTAAGGAAGAAGGTTCAGCCCTGCCCCCAGCCACGGGGGGAAGGGAGCGGTGTTGGAGCTGGGGGTGGGGTCCCAGTCTAGCCACAGCCCCCCCCCCAAGGAGCAGGAGGGCGACCGGGCTGGCACGCTGTCTGGAGAGGCTCCGAGGAAGTGACAGGTCCCATCAGTGTCCAGCCAGCCAGGCTCTCTGATGGCCCTGCTGGGCCCCCCTCCAGCCGAGAAGCCCACCTGCCTTCTGGGGGAGATCGCACCCTTTATTCCTGAGTGGGGAATACAGCATGTCGTGTGCCCACAAGGGGAATTCAGAGCTTGTAACGTGCCCCTCCTTTGTACGGGAGCCTGGGGCAGGGCAGGGGGAGATCTCGTCGGCAATCCCTGTGTGCTGGCCACGGGTGCTGGCGGGCTGGGCCCCCATCTCCATCCACAGACTGGATTGCGTTGGCTCTGCGTGGCCCATACGACATGGAGATGCCTTTCCTAAACCACTACCTGCTCTGTCCAACTCACGGAGCCACCGTGCCCCATCCGCTCTCTCCAGCAGTGGGTGACACACGTGTCCCAGCTGTGCCCTGGACGCCCTGCCGATAATGTGCAGAGCAGGGGAAATCTCTGGGAGGTTTGTGTGTGGGCCGGTGCCGCGGTTCGGGCCGGTGCCGCGGTTCCAGATGGGCATGGGGTCCTCTGTCAGGGCGGGGGGGGGGGTG